>CABFVX010000112.1:181308-229349 GCA_902151425.1 Timema shepardi
CCCCCCCCCCGCCATCCCGTTTAATTCCTACCCTAGGCTCCACCCCATCCTCCCCCCGTTCTAGTTCCACAGTTCACCACCGAGTTGTTTCAATAATTCAAGTTCAAGTCGGGTGAAGAAAACTAACAGTTGGTTTCGGAAACCTCAGACCAATTTTCCGCTTTGCATTTTGATCACAGTACAATACACAAACAGTGTTGGAGGAACTATTTGGGTAGCGACTCCATGGTACAATAATCAGGCAGACTACTTTCTAACTAAACTTTAATTTTTCCTTCATTTATTACTCTACGGCATATTCACATACTCAAACAAATTTGCTATGGATAAGGAAGGTAGAATTTTATAGAGAAATGTACCCGAATATTTGCTTGGAGGGAGATTGGGAAAATATTTAGGAAAAAAAAATAGTTACTTTTTACACAGGGCCAGGATTCGAAGCCCAACATCTCCCGTCAATATTTGATGATACCTTGGTCCGCGTGCCCACAGTTGGAATATGACGAACACGACCGTATTTTGCATTAGTACAAATTTTTTTAGAATAACTTCAAATTAAGTTAAATATTTGGATTAGAAATTACATTACATTGGTGACCTGGTGGTCTAGGGGTAAGGTGTCAGACTTCTGTGCTGGCGGCCGGGGCTCAATCCCCGGTCCCGGCAAAGAATTATCTGATTACCAAACCCTTCCTTCACCTCTGACAAGACATCTTGTGAATGTGGGGAATGCCAGTCCTCCACCGTGGTTCGGATTCCATGTTAAACTGTAGGTCCTTCATTTCATCTCACAATCACCCTACCATTACACATTAGCGTAAGTGCGTATAACCCGAACGGGTAGTAAGACGCGGTGCTAATAATAATACATTACATTTTTTATCATCAGTTTCGGTGGTAAAGTGGTCTGTGACAGTGGTTCGCAAACTGTGGGTCCTGAACCATTGGTGTATGATGAACCAATTTTTTGAGGGCCACAAACAAAGTTTGAAATGTAAACTTTAGTGTTTAAAAAATCAATCGATAAAAAATTGGAAAGTTAAAAATGGTAAAAAAATAATTTAAAATTCCCTTACCTCCCTTCTTTCATGTTCATTGTTTGATGGATCGCGAAATTTATCGTTCTACAACTGGGTTACGGTTCTAAAATGTTTGATAAACAATGTTCAAGGGTGGTACTCTAGAAGTAGTATGGACTGCCAATGACAAAGACTAGGGTTCTAATCCCGGTTGGGTGTAGCGAGGGCGGTTTTCCTAAATAGATTTCCACTCCCCCTTCACCCAAACGTGATTATACTTACTTTAAATTCAACCTTCCTTACCTACTAGCGCAATTAGTATATATGCGTACAAACCGAATGGGTGGTAAGGCATGGTTCTAAGCGAGAAAAAACATTGGCTTGAATCCTTCTTTGATAACTATATTTTTTTTAAACATGTTATCAATGGCTAGTGGGTGATTTGCAGGTGTGCACCCATTTAGATTTAATTTATTTCAGAACTGTTGAAAAATTTGCATGACATAAAGTAGTAAATGGATTATGTTTACCAAGAGATACTTTACTGGTCTAAGGAATCATAACTAGAATGATTTATTTTAATTAAATTCATCAGTGTACTCTAGGAAAAATGGTAAACCACAATCAGAAATGGTATTCCAAACATCCGAATAGAATCAAACCCCTGCCTCCCTAGATCAATTCCATTGCGTGTATTAGTAACACTGTTGTTTCTATTGGCTATTTTGACCATGCACCATACAGTTTCACCTGGTTATTATATCTAGGAATGTTATACCTATCTCAATCTCTTTACAGATTAACAGAAAGTAAAATACAACAGATAAAAAAAATCTCATACAATTATTTTAAAATTCTTCCTTCACGGCTGAATTTATTGAAGCGTATCCACCAGAAATAGTAAAAACTCACCTAAGCTGTCTGTTGACTTTGAAAGGTGAATGAATCTCTTCTGTAAAATCGGACGCAAGAAATAACAAGGGCACTTATTTCAATTATATCTCTGTAAGCTCAAGTGGTGCCAACACACTAGTTTCAAATCTAAGGTGAATCTTAGGAAGCACAAATTGTTCACATGGAATTAAGGAAGTCAAGATTTTTAATTGGTGTAGATTTGGTGATGATTTTGTGATTGGTTCTCGTTTGAGAAACTTAATGAAGCTTCTGTCTTTGGCACAAGAAGATACATACTATAGGCCTATACATCCCTGTCCCATCAGACCCATCTGTGTAAATATTATGGTGAATAGCTTGGACTCTTGAGCACGGGGGAAGAATATGAAACATGGACGAGAAAGCTTAAATTGTAGAAAACATGTATTCAAAATTGTGTTTAGGGAGAGTAGAGATATATAAAATAAAAATTAAAACCTCATACGCGCGTCTAGATCATCAACATCTACATAACCCGCAAACCGCACATGTCAATACGGGTGCCTGTATCCACGTGACCCAATTTGCCAGCCTCATGGTATACACTCTAAAGGCGTAGCTATCACAACATAGTGAATTGCCGAAGACGGGGAGATCGGGGTTTAATCCCGGTCGGGTGTACCTAGGTTTATTTCTAAATGGGATTTTCACTTGACTTCCTACTAATGCTGGTACACTTCCTTTAAATTATACCTTCCTCTTCCCTAACAAATTGGCGTAACTAATACATATGTGTATATTCCAAACGATTAGTAGGATGTGGGTATAAAAACAAATATTCACGGGCCCAAAATTGGGAGTTATCATTTAATATGTACTGCTGAGAAAGGCACAGCTTTGGTCCTTCAACTTTTCTAAGTTTATGGTTTAAATCCCGGCATTAGTAAATAAAGTACGGCATGCTCGGAGCCCTCTCAAGCAGGTAAGTCTTAGCCACTAAAATATAAGGCATGTGTAGAAAAAATGGCAACGAAACCTTTTAATTAAAAATAATAATGTTCCAAACAGATTAAAATAAAAATTTGGAACAGATGACTGCCGTTAATATTTAGTATCAATTTAAGTATATGTTACCCTCGCCGTGGCACGTGGATTAAATGGCCACGCTCATCTTTTCTGGTTTTCCTCTAAAGTTGAGGTCGAAGCTTGTATCCCAGTAGGATCTTATAAAGTTGTTTATTCCTAAATGTTTAATAGTTCTATAATTCTACCTTGACAATGTGAATATAATTCATCTAAATTATATTTTACCCATTACATATTATTGTAATTAACTGCTGATAGCATGAACAATTAATGAAACGGGGATAGACAATGTTTAGTAATGACCCCATTCAATTTCTATTCCTGATGTAAATTTTTAATACAGGCTCCTCAAAAAAAAAGTGTCAGAAATTTCATAATTAAATGGGGCTTTAAATTAAAATAATGAAGGTGAGATACAAAAATTGTAAATTTCCTGTACTTTTTAATAAGCAAACCTCTTACTTTGTTCAATTATTAACATAGATGTTTTGTGATAAAAACTCGGACATCTTTTTAGATGACTCAAATTAATAAATTTAATTATTTTGTTTCCAAATTCAAGCGTGAATCTAGATTCAATGTTGACCGTAGATTCACGCTGCCGAAGAATGTCTGCATGTTCGGCCGATGGCCGGAACGAAGCAACCTAACCGAGCCAAACAACAAAACTGCCGTGTCGATAATATTGACCAGTCTTTAGGAGCAGAGCTAGGCCCTTCTCCCTTTAAGGGTTGAATCTAGAGCTGTGGACGTCTGTCTCGAACATGAGCTGTGCTACCCTAAACCCTCTGAGTCAGGGAGAGTAGGGTTTAGAGGGGGAGGGGATGCAAATTACCCTCGTTATACAGGACAAAACACTTACAACCCTTTAAGATTCACCGAAACTGCCGAAAAGGGTTAGTTCGGCAAGCAGTAGAGAGAGAATCAGGGGATTTGTAGTCGGAGGTAAGAAAAACATGTCGGAATGGAGATGAGAGACGGTCGTGACGGTTTTTAGTCGAGGAATGGGCTCGGGAAAATGAATGTCTTGAATATTCACCAAAAATATCTCAGGCGTGATTCCCCTTAACCAAACAGATTTTTGTCAACAGTTTATTGGTACTATGTTTGTTCTTCATTCTCCTTCCATTATATTGTAATCAGCGATTTTGCAAGGAAGGGTTTGTGACATTAGCTTATACGACTTGCAATCTTAGAAACTCTGAAAGATGAAAAAGTATGTGTTGGTATAAAATATCCTGTATTTGCGCGTGTGAATATTGGGTGCATAAATTACTAATCCCTACAAAAAAAAAGTATTATGGTTACAATAATATTTTTAAAAAAATTCTCAAAACACATATTCTTAGTGTAGTAATTTGTTTAGTTTATGAATTACGATAAACAAGAGCTTATGGTGACTATTCATATTGAAATAAACTTTTAAGTTTTTTTAATTAGTAGAGTTCATTATAAAAGTTGGCCAGAGTACTAGGTTTCAATTAATTTATTTACGAGTAAGCTCCAGTTGCGTTTTGTGAATTGTGTCTAGGGAAAGCAAAGATTTTAAAACTATACTTGTGTTATGTTCTAGCGTTCTTGGTCCCCATTTCACCAATCATACTTGGTATATGCAATAAATACTTCGCATAGAAACGATTTTGGTTGATACTTAGCCAATGAGTGTTCCACGAGTGAAAAGACAATATCACGACACGTAACAGATAAACTCACTTTCTTTGTTGGAATCCCCCTACTCCTGTACATGAGTTATATATTTTTTTTAAAAGTAAGTCTCGCTAACTATTAATTTATTTGTTTCATACTATGAGCAAGTTAATGGATCTGTAGGTCATACATACCTAATTATTTAATATCTCTATGGGTTTAAGAAGTCCACTCCAAATCATTACATTCTATTCCTACCTCAAGCAAGTTCGATCAAGTCCATCTCATGAAGTCCTACCCATATCTTAAGCAAGTTTTATCCAGTTAAACTCATTTTATTTACCTAATACCAATTTCAATTTAACAATATTCTTAATATGTACGATTTAAAATTAAACTAATCATCCCAATAAAACAAATCAATCAAACGTTATTGTAAACATATTAACATTCTAAGTACAGTTTTAAATACACAAAGCAAGCTTACTTTGTTCAACGGAATGCAGTTACCACACAAGTTGTTTCTGTAAGAGAGTTGAAAGGGGAGGTGTGTGCGTGTGTGTGTGTGTGTAAGGTGACATCATAAGGGTTCAAAAGTTTGCCATGCAACAAGGTAAAAGGTGACCACTAGCCAGTAACATACACTCCATTTACCAGGCGAACCCCACCCCTCACCCCCCAACACTCTATGTTAATACAAGCGGAGAAAATTTCTGCGGCTTCGTCACGACCCCACCGCTGCCACCATTTGTCATACGCCGGTCCCTCAATGTTACACGACTCCTCCTTCTCCCTCTTTATCAAAGTATTTCCTTACCAAAAAGGAGATAGAGACAATAGGGGAAGCTTGTGAGGCCTATAGATTTCTAAAAACAGAGCCTCTCCAGATTGTGTCGTCATATTTCTCCAAAGACTTGACCAGTGAATTGAACTTCCCGTGTAACTGAGAAACAGGAAGCCGTTGTGGTGGATGCTGACATCGTTGCTGTTGAAAATTAACTTAACAGAGGATACAATTTCTAAATTTAATTTGGAGACTTCACTTGTACCCGGATAATATCGCAAAAGGATTTTGTCATTTAATACTAGTAAGAGTCTGTTCGGTTTTAAGGTGTGACTTAGTCTCAGCGTTTGTTAGAAATATAAAGGTTTATCAAATTAGAACGTTCAACATCTGGCCGCCATCATTTTAATAATTCCTCCGTGTACAGTCCTGAGCAATCACGAACCAATTATGAATTAATAGATTTTTTTAAATATATTTAGAAAAAAAGCAATCTAGTCCAAGAAATGAGTGCACAAAGGAACGCAATCCATTGACGCCATCTTTACCTAAATGCAATAATAATGATACAAGTTAAACGAAGTTAAATATATTGGTACAGAAAACCGTTGGAAAAAAGGAAACATTTAATTGATTACCAAGATTCCCCAAAAAGAATCGTGGTCCCAAAAGATTTGTCGCCAGAATTTGTTTATTTTAATTGTTATGTAGGCGCCAATTAATCCAATGTTTTCCCCATACTAATTGAACCACTATAATATTGTTTTTAGTTTTTGTATTTGTTTATTTTTAAACATTTTTCGTTTTCCTTTACAAAGTCAAATTTTTACGCTATATCTAGAAGTGTTTTATATTAATTTAGGAAATTTTAGGGCAACCTCCTACGATCCTTACACCCCCCCCCCCCCTAATTCCACACCATTACACAGCACTTGATTTTTAAATTATATTCTTTACGTGCCTACGAAATGTCAACGTAACCACATCGAAAATAGTGTTCTATATTAGTTTGTTCTTTCAATTTATTTTTTTGCCGTGTCTTACTAACTATTCAGGCTATAAGCACCTATACCAGTGGTATAAACTATAAGCGCTTCCATTTTCCTCCCAAGCCTCAATTTTGAAATTATATATATTCAGACGCCATTCAACTATCCAGGAAGATCTACACATTTTAATGGCGAATTAAAATTTTCTAACCACTCTAAAAAAAGTGTTTTGTACATTAAGTTTTGAAATTTTGAGGGTATCAGCTTTCTCAATTTTCCTTTCCTTCATTATGAAAATTAAAATTTAAACCCTTATACATTTTTCTTTTAGTTTTAACATTTTTATACACACTATCTCACCAGTTTACTTAGAAATAACTAATATATAAAATGTATTAATTATTTTAAGTGATTCCATCATATTTCTGACAAATTTAAATTTTCTACCTCACCTAGTTTTGATTTTACCTGTACACCATACCCCCCTCCTACACTAATTTCTGTACGTCCATTTTTAAATTTTAAATTTTAATTTTTCATTTATTTTGAGTGGCTGAATTCCAGTTTTATCCCACACTGGAAAGTAGTTTTAAGTAACAATAAATTTGTGAATTTTCAACTCACCTAGAGAAATTTTAAATTCTAGGACGGATTTGGTTATATGGAGTTCTCTTTCTACCTTTATGACAAATTTTAATTTTCTATCAATTCTCAAACAAATGTTTCTAGATAAACCTCAACCCTCTCTACTTCCATCAAGAATTCAATTTTACCTTTTAAATTCTCCGAATTTTTTGTGTATTTAGAGTTGTCCTTTTACCTGCTCAACAAATTTCATTTCTTTATCACACACATAACTATTGGAATGTATAATTTTTGTAGATATTTAGCCCCCCAAATCTCCTTTCTATTCCCTCAACCATTTCTTCAACTCCCACATAAAAATTTAAGACCTTAGGATTCCATTGGATATAGTGAGGTAATCCTTGTATCTGCTAGCCAAATTTAAATATCCTATCATGCCTAAAAATTTTATTTTATTTTAATAAATCCCCTTTTCCTTTTTTCCAGGGTCCCATTTAAAATTTAAAGTGCTCTTCCCCCTTACATTTATTTGGCGTGGTCCCTTTAATTTACTTCCAAATTACAGTTTTCTACAAAACTGGGAATGAGTTACTTAAATTAGTTTTAGAAATTCAAAACCTTTTTCCCTAGACCCAAATTTTTCTACTAAGCTTTTAAAAATTTCAATTTTTAAGAATAATTTGGTTATCTGGAGTTTCCCTTCCAATTGAATCCCAAATTTAACATTCGTGCCCCACTGATATGTAGCTATTTATATTAGTTTTTCAATTTTTCAATACTCTCACCCCCTTTCCAACAACGCACCATAGATGAGCTGTTGGTCTAGGGGTAAGGTGTCAACTTCTGTGCTGGGGGTCCAGGGTTCAATCCTCGGTACCGGCACAGATTTATCTGATTGCCAAACTCTTCCTTCACCTCTGACAAGACGTGTATTAATCACAACTTGTGAATGTGTGGCATGCCAGGCCTCCACCGTGGTTTGGATCCCACGTTAAACTGTAGGTCCTCCATTTCATCTAACAATCACACTACCACTACACACTAGAGTAAGTGCTTATAACGCGGTGCTAATAACAACAACTCACCTTGGGACCCATCATGTGAGTGTCTCACACAAATTGTCAGTCTTATTGCGCGATACAATAAAATCAATGCCAAATTTCACTTATATCGGAGGATACAGGATTTAAAACTCTTTACTGCCTTTTCCACCCACTTAGGGGAAGAAATGTGAAAAACCCTCTAAAAATGTTTCACACAATTCTAGAAAGAAACCTTTATTATACATTTCAAGGCTCTATGTCCACTGCGCTGGTTAAAAATATACAAAAGTGAAATTTTAAAACTTTTTCCACCCTTTAAATGTATAATTTCACAAGAACCATGTTTTAGATCTTACTTAGGGTGCAAAAGAGAACCTTCACGCAAAATTCCAAGTTCGCACGTGCAGGGATTGTGGGGAAATACGGTGATGAATGGTTCAATGAATGGGTTTTGCCTTACAGATAGCCTAAATACAGATGAGCCACTCTAAAACTGAATCCAGACTTAAAAAACATTTTAGATATTAATTAAATTATTTGACTAAAATGGATATCTTCTACAATTACCACCCGCAGCAGTAAATGAGAGGCATGAAGCGTTAGGTTCGAATTTTATTTGGTATCTGTTAATAGGTAAACCCGTTTTCAAATCCCAGAACAGGAGAATAGAGTTAGTATGTCTCATTCTCTTTTAACGTTAATGGAGATCCACTTTCTCATAAACTACCTTCCCTATCGTTTTACCTATGATTATGTCGTAAAAAACTCTTATATTAAAACACAACGCTAATAGTATAGAATTATTTTTGCTATCCAGCTATTAGGAATTCTGAAATGGATAAACAATTAAATGTATTTTGTGAGATATTTTCTAATAATATGAGTATATTATTTCTTTATACAATGTATCCATACTTGTGTGGAAAATTTATTGGTGCTAAACTTGTATGTATACGTAAATTCATACGTAAGAATTTTTTTTTACTTTCTCTCGGCCCCTCGAAGAGAGAAGTAATTGAAGTCTAGATTTGGATAGATATCAACGTTTGATAACTCCCTGAAACCGAAGAATGAATTCGCAATGCCATCTGTTTGTCTCTATCTCGAAATAGAGCAAAACACGTTTTACCAATTGGGCTAAAATTTGGTATCCAGGCTCTTCACACGGTTCTCCAGAGGAGATTTTTGAATTAAATAACCAAACCTAAAATGAAAGGTAGTTTACTGAAGGGCAAAAGGAGATTTTTTTCTCCCAAATTATGTTATTACGAATTTGATATACACTGTTTAACATTACAAACAAAATGGCGATTTTCATTTTTCAATGAAAATGAATTTAAGAATATTATAAATGAACATAAATTTACAATTTTTATATCTCCGCAACTATTTGAGATACGAAATAACTCATAATTGTAAAAATATAATACCATTAAATATAAAACGCTTTTGTTTGAAATGTATCTATTTAAGACCCATAGTTTATGAGCTATGAGCAAATATATATATATTTTTTTATGTAGCACTTCGAAATATAAAATCGACTATGATCTTTGGAGGACAGAGGCGCTCCTCTTTACTCTATGTTTCTGCAACAATGTATATTATTTAATTAAAAAAACCTTACAAGTTTTAGCAAATGTTTCTATTTTAAAATTAAAGAGAAAGTAAGCCTGTGAGGTGCACCGTATCACTTAGGCCTATTTATATCGGTTGTAACACATAGTATTTTTTCCCCAGTACAAAATCAATTAACATTTAAATCATATATATGAAATATTTAATAATTGTTGTTACTGAAACAAAATTAAACTATGAATTCCAGAATATTATTTTGCTTATTTTGTTCACGATACAACATGGATGTTTTTACCTTCTTTTAAAAAAAGTAAATGGAGGGGAGTTTCCTTTTTTCCGGATAGAATTGAAGGAGTATGAAAAATATGGGGTGCTGTTTAGCCCATTAAGAAAATTGCTGCTGTGCAGCTGATTGTTTCATAAATGTAATGGAGTCATCGCTAGGATTAACATGTCTCATAAAAGCTTCTTCATATTTAATTTTTTTTAACAACGTCTTTTCACTTTCTTTCCCGTTATTGGGGTATTCTTTCTTGTCCGGATAAGTGTTTTTAGTTGGATAGAGGGTGGGGACAAGAAGTGTCATTACCAAAAGTGTGGATTTAAGCGGTTGGTAATAATGATTGATTAAGACGTACAACACATTACCTGAATTGTTTAGTTTTCGGTTACATTACGTGTTAGGTTTCAAGTGTATCTGGAGTAATTTCTTTACTACGCTTCGAGTGGCTGTAGGGTGGGGGGAGGGGGGAGGTGAAATGAGGAGGGGGGGATGATTGGCATCCATATTGTTAGTTTAGTTAATCTATTATTGGTATGCAGTCGGTGACCTGGCGGTCTAGGGGTAAGGTGTCAGACTTCTATGTTGGCGTCCGAGGTTCAATCCTCTGTCCCGGCACAGATTTATCTGATTACCAAACCCTTCCTTCACCTCTGACAAGACATCTTGTGAATGTGGAGAGTGCCAGGCCTCCACCGTGGTTCGGATTCCACGCTAAACTGTAGGTCCTCCATTTCATCTCACAATCACCCTATCATTACACATTAGCGTAAGTGCGTATAACCCGAATGGGTAGTAAGACGTGGTGCTAATAATAATAATAATAATAATAATAATAATAATACAGTGCTGGGAGAGCAAAGCTGTTCAAGCATGCGTGTACAAGTCGAATGGGAGTTAAGTACGCGGCACTGCACACGTAATAATGACAAGCATTTTCTGTAATGTAGGACCATTAATGATGACCCTCGGAACGTAATCGCATTTCTAGATGGATTGGTGTGTTGTTTACTGTTAATTGTGGTGTGTTCTGCTGTCGTGCTCCAAGATGTCAGGGTGAGCAGTGCTGCGCGCCTAACTCCCATGCAAACTGTTGTACACGCGTGCTTGGACAGCTTTGCTCTTTTGGCGCTTCACGCCGTAACTTTAGAAACAATTTAATGGTATTAGCATAGTTTTCCGGATGTCAATGTATTGGGATTTTGTATTAATTTTAGTTCAAACAAACTATATGTGCAGTTTGGACTTTGAGTTTCCAAACACCCTGTATAGTCAATCCTCCATAGGAGTGGTGGTAGCTGACTAATAATAAAAGGTACCAGATCTACTTTCATGTATCCATTCGGCAAACCATATGACCTTAAAGACCATGATTTGATTTGTTATCACTTTACAAAGTCATAACTATAACAACAACAACAACAACAAATTTTAATTATGTTTTTCTTTTATTAGTTTTTACATATTTTATTAGCTGTCTGTTAACATCACTCCTATGGCGAATACTCTATTTTAAAAACAAACAAATGTAAATTCAATTTTCTTTTTTCACCACGTCTTACCACCTGTCTGGAACATGTGCATGTAATTACACTAATAGGGTAGAGATTATAGCATAGAGTTAAGAGTAAATGTACTCTCATTTACTTGGTAGAAGTGTAGGAAACATATTAGAAAACCAAAAACTCTCAATGCACCCTCCTGGGATTTGAAACCTAACCTCTCAATCATAAAGTGAGTGAGCTTTGACGTTTAACCCACGTGTCTACCGATGCTGATATTTTTTTGGTGGCTGTTACATATTTGAAGGTACAAAAATTAATGTAATTTATTTTAATTTTTTTAACTATTTAGTTAGTTTGGGGCGTAAAAGAATTTTGAACTTGATTTTAATTTTTTTAAATGCATCAAGTTTTTTAAAAAAAATACCTATATAAAAATCCGCCTTGGATTTATTATTTGATTCACAACTTTTAAGTGTGCGTGTGTTATTTGATTCAGAAATATTTTGTAAAATAAATAAATGGAAATAGAGTAACTAAATAAAGTACATTCCTACTCGTCCAATAACTATAAAGATAACCACTTTTTTAAAACGAAGCACTCCTCTTTCTGTGAAACAATAAAAAATTCAAAAGTACAAATGACCCCCTCGGATGGGGTATATTGCGTAATGGCAGCCGCACCTGTGCCACAAACACTCAAAATACAAACAACACGTAGCAATAATTGTCAATGGCCAATATATTAAAAATTCCCGCTCGTAAAAATAATGTTGGAATGGTCCTTTCAGGGTTTATATCTCTGGCATATGTGACAATGTTCTGTCTGCACACGCGCCGAGGCAAGCTCCTTTTTTTCCCTCCCTCTATATACAGACTATATAAATATGAATCATAGAACATATAGACAAAGAGGGAATGTATAACTTTTATAGAGGCTTTACGTTGCTATCTTAAAGCGCAGTTACCGAGTGAGATTTCCATTTTTTATTATTACTATTGTTTATTGGCGCATCGACACAATGAGGTCATTACCGTCTTAGAAAACCGGTTAGAAACACAGTAAAAACCCTATGAACGAGAATACACAAGAAACTATCTGCACACATCAGATGAAGATGCCTTACAAAGATTTAAAATGTACAAAAAATGTTAAACGTAAGTCTCGACATGATACAGTTACCAAATGAGCCACTACGTAAGAATGAAAGTCAAATTGTACCTAAAAGACTCGTCTAGGGTATATATAGATAAAACAACTACAGACTGCACCGTCACGTAACAAATAACAAAGGCCAAGATTAACATATAAAGAGCCGTATTTTGTTTGCGTGTTTGATTGATTTCTCTGGAAATAATGATTATAATTTAATATAAATAATTATATTAAAACAAAATTTAAGAATTTATTTAATTCAATTTGTTTAAAAGGAATGTCCAGTTTTCTCCCGGGAAAACGCCTGGTACTTCAACTAGTAGTTTATAATATAGGGCCATAGTGTAATCTGTCACGCTAAGACTTCTGCCTTTTAAGGTAAACAGAATGTACGTATGTGTTTGGATTCGCTACTCATATTTTTTTAGCACCGCGTCTTATTACTCGACCGGATTATACGCTTATGCACTAATTACACTAATAATTTTAAGTATTAATAAGGCTATATTTAGATGCAGTGTACCCGCATTTGTGTGGAGAGAGAATGGAAATTTATTTACAAGAAAATGTGAGAAAAGAGAAACTATTACATTTACAATAATTCCCAATATGTAGGCCTATAGAATATATATATATATGATTCATTTAATACAACATTATCCAAAATAATGTAATAAAACCAAAAAAGCATTATATTTGTATAGTGCTCTTCATTTTTGTCTAAATTTTAATTTTAGTGAAGTAATTGAGTTAAGCAGTATAACTTTATTTGATGAGACAAACTTATTGATTCGTATGTTACACTAAATCCTTATTTAGTGGTGATCTATCGTGTATTTGATGCTTGATAACGATATCATTGAAATATCGCAGCCAAGTGACTGTTTTGGAAATGAGAAATTAACAAATGAGTTCGACACGTTTATCATACAATTGTGTGTTACCTACCTCGGTGGCGTAGTTGGCTAACGCGCTAGTCGTGTTGAGCTCGACTGCCGAGGACGGGGAGATTGAGGTTCGAATCTCGGTCGGGTGTACTAGGGGTGGTTTTTCCTAAATGGTTTTCCGCTCCCCCTCCACGCAAATGTGGGTTCATTTCCTCTAATTCAACCTTCCCAATTTCTAATCCATTAGCGTAATTAGTACTTAAATCGTATAACCCAAACGGGTAGTAAGACGTGGTGCTAAATAATAATAATAATAATAATAAATGTGTTTGTGTATGTGAGTGAGGGGGAAGAAGAGGCCACACATTTATATCTGTAGCCTGCTGTGCTCTTAAGCTACGTTACCTCCTAATGTCTATTTTCTCGGTGTAGTGCTTGTACCACGCATAACACAGCCTCTTAGACACGATCACGAAGAATGATGTCATTCTAATACTCCGCTTGTTCTTACGGCCCTTCATCGTTTGTTAAGCTGTGTGAATGTCGACTTTACAGACAGGTGAGGGCGGAGGTTGATCGGAGGGAATATGTTTTGTACGTGCTGAGAGTTTCAGATTTTGATTGAGAGACAAAGAGCCTGGGAGAGAAATTAGGGAATACAAGGTCAGGGGTGAACAAGGATGGATTATATTCGCCGTGAATATCAATGACGATGAGAACAATATAATTATTACAGATATTTGATACATTAATTTAAATTATAATTATTGCACGATTCTAAAATATTTCAAACCTTATAATCCTGTTTTTATCAGGATCTTGTTTTACAACCAATCTGGACTATATGAATGTTTACTTATTACGTTAATGTATATAATAATGAGAAAGGTTGACTTTTAGGGAAGTGAATCCACATTTGCATAATAAAATAAAATGGAAAACCATCGCGTTAAACCACTTTACAAGGATTTGAACACTGATATCTCCATAGTCATCAATCCAGTCTATATCGGTAGTGACGCATTATACCATTGGACACCAGGGGCAGGTTTTTAATCATGTTAAAATGCATAAAAGATAAACAGCTGCAAAATAATATTATATTTTTACAAAAATCTTCCTAATCTTGTTTTATGTGCATCGCTTTCGGTTGCTTATCCGGGCTGTCCGCATATTCACACTAATTAGGTAAGGACGAAAAAAAAGTATATGTAAAAGGTAATTCACCCCAATTTGTGTGGCAAGAAAGTGAAAAATTATTTAGAGAAAAACCCATTCTTCAGACACTCAACCTTGATTTCAACCACAACCTCCCCGTCTACACCGTAAAAGGTTATAGTTTTAGAGGAAATTGTTTAGATTCCGGTGGTTTATGACCAATATATTTACTATTTGGATAGAAAGGGAAAACAGTCTACAGATAGTAGATATCTCATCTTAATCGACCCCGTCAGGAATCAAACCAAGTTTCTCTAAGCCAGTAATAGGTCACTCTAACCTGGTAATTTACAAATTTCGCCAGTAGTGTTTACCTTTAAAGCCATGACCTATCTTAAAATACCCCTTTCAACTCTTCATAAAATAAAGGATAGAAAACCTGCCATCTTGTATAAATCACCACTCCAAATTTTTAGTAAAGCTTCAATTGGAAGGCTAAATTAAGTCGTTAACAGTGGCGGCTCGTGTATAGGCACTGCGAAACTTCAGCACTCCCTATTTACATTTGATATTATCGATAAAATTTAATATAATGAGTCCTTTTTTCTTTAATTCTTTCTTTATTTTTGTAGTACAATATATATTCCTTAAGCTTAATGTCAGTACTTCAGTAGCCATCTCCCAGTTTATGAAAAATATACAAAAATCTTTGTATTGAACTGTGCGCTTCACAGTGCCAGCGACATGGTGTTTGATTGTTATGCGCATGCGCACATAGAATGGGGGTGGGGAGGAAGGCGGAACTGCCAGGTAGAGAGAGCACTGTTGCTATCGCAGTGCCGACTCTGGCGTGATGGTGGAAGGAATTGTTTTTTTTTACTCAGCGTGTGTTGTGCTTAAAAACCGTGTACCATATTCTTGAATGTGGTCAAGGGTGGAAGAGTGTAGAATTAGATTATTATTCTGCTTCCAGCTATTCTATTTGATACATTTTTTTTGTTATTTTATTTAACAGAAAGACTAAATTTGTTTTCAGTACTTTCAATGGAGAAAAATTTCCTCAATTGTCATACAGATAGCCAAGGAGAAAATTATTGAACTTTTTTCCCAAATTAAAACAAGAAGAATGGATTTAATTTTAAAATGAATAGATCAAGGCTTGAACTGTAACAATTTAAGTTAAAGTAAGTAAAAATGTTTTGTTTTTTTGTTGTTGAGATTTTATCAAGTTACTGAACAAATTTTTTTTATACATGTTTTTTTTCCTTTCACACAACTTTAAAACAAAGGCTAAAATTTTTCTGGAGCAGCAACCCCATTAATTTTAGCTACGAGCCGCCACTGGTCGTTAAAAAAAAGATAATACAAACTTATGATCGTTCACGACACCACGTCATAATCTGCAATAATTTGTAATTCAGATATACTATTATTACTATTTTATTATTAATAAAAATCCTCTTCAGTGGTCGAATGGTCTAAGGTGTTAGTTACAATCGCAATATACTGGACTGCCGATGACAAGAAAATGGGGGTTCAAATCATGGTCCGGTCTTTAGAGGGTGGTTTTTCCTAAATTGTTTCCCACTCTCCTTCCACACAAATGTGGGTGGACTAGCTTTTAAAAAAAAGTCTTCCTCATCCCTATTTTATAAGAGTAACTATCTTAATTGCGTATAGCTTGAACAGATAGTAAGGCGTGGTGAAATATATATGTATAAAACGTTCACGTTAAAAAGGCTCAATTTAAAAAAGAATCCCATTTTGGTTTCCCATTTCAGTCTTGTGGCACCCCTTCTGTCATCCTAGTGTGGGATAGAGTGAGGCCGTGAGGAGGTCAGTAAAAAGGGGGCAGGGCGTGAACCAGTTGACAGGTGTTGTACCAGGCCGGTAGGGGGTATCTCCCCTACCCCCTCGGCAGTCGTACCAACAATCTGCAGAAGTGACAGTGGTGGAAGGTTGGTGGGGACCCAAGGGCGTCGTCGACATCGGGACAAGTGAGAGCACCGTCACTTACATGTCGTGACATTGAAACAATGCACTTGGAAACCACTTGTCGGAGAGGCCTTGGGAGACATTTCGGTGTTGCCTCGTGTGTTGCTTGCGAGACTATTGTTCGCCTGATGAGGTTGTTCACATGGGAATAAGTTATTAGAAAGAATAATGATAATGATATAAGGACTTGTAGAAGTCGGTGGCCATCAAAAGAAAATTATTATGAACATTAGTGAGTCTCATCCAGATTTCTTTAAATGTTAATCACTGCGTCTTACTAACCGTTCACTTTATACTTATGTGTGCTACGTCCAATAATACAGGGTGGCCCACGGAAATGTAGCCCACCTCCTATATCCAGCAGGCGCCTCACTCTGAATTGGAGGAGTTCAATCCCCTTCCATTCATATTGTGACATAACGAATGAGTCGATAAAACTTTAGACAAGCAGTTCACTTGCTCGTTCTGTATGTCACAATATGGGTGGAAGGGGATTTACCTCCTCCAATTCAGAGTGAGGCGCCTGCTGGATATAGGAGGTAGGCTACTTTTTCCGTGGGCCATCCTGTAGATCCGAGATAGCTGCAAGTATTATGGAAGATAGCTTTATCTTAGCTTTTTTTCTCCCCGTTGACTGTTGCCAAATCTACTCTCTTTCTGCGTACAACCTGAACGGGTAGTAAGACGCGGTGCTAATAATTATACTCTCTTTCAGTTATGTCTGAAACACACTTCAGTGTCCAAATGGTATGTCATATTGGACGGATCACTATCATGTTAGACTAGTATGCTGATGACTGTAAGATCGGGGTTTGAATCTCAGTCGAGTATGTTGAGGGATGTTTCTCCTTAATGGTTTAAAACTCTCCCTTCACACAAATGTGGGTACGTTAACTCTAAAATGCTTCCCTTTTTGTACCAACCAGAGTAACTATCATAAATGTGTATAACCTGAACAGCTAGTAAGACGCGACAATGCTATTAATAAAAAAAACTATGTCTGAAGGTGGTGTTTTGGGATAAGAAGGAAACAACAACCAAAAATCGTTGCGAAACTTGTCTTATATTCAAGGAAAGATTGACCACACGAAGACTAGAGTCTATGACATCGGTGTCATCACTCATAGATGATATTCAGTGTAATAACGCTATTGTGTTAAGGATGAAGAAGCTTGAATTTAGAGGAAGCGTACCCGTATTTACCTGGAAGAATTGTCGAAGATCATTTAGAAAAAAAAATACCCTTAGTATATCTGACCAGGATTCGAACTCGGTCATCTGTATTCTTGTTTATTGCAAGAGAAGCACCTTAAAAGTAGATTATTTTGATTTTGAAGTGGGAATGGAATTAAATGCAAGACGAGTCTAAATAAATAAAATATTGCTTTAGTAGATATGCTAAGTTTAATTTTCAACTCAAGTAATCTCAATAGTTTTTTTAATACCTGGCATGGGTATTGACTAATTTTACACGAACATTTTATCTTAATTTGATTTTTTTAAATTCATTCGAATTAAAAACTTCTGTTTTAATACCGTGATACTCGTGACCAATATTAAATGACTGTTTAAATAACAATTTACAGAAAATTAATCTAATTTATTTTACATTCGTTAAACTTAAAAATGACACCTGAGAACGGAAATCGGACCCAGACTGAACTGCAAGACTTTATTAAAATAAATTATTTTGTCATAACAATTGTAAAAAAAAATTATGGACTTTAAATCTTGAACCATTCATTCCAAATAAATAGCTCCCTCCTCTAACAATACAAAATCCCTACCCGAAAATGTAGTTACATATATTGTAAATTATCTATTTCTCCCTATCCGATTTGTGTATCCATGCGGATTGCCAATAAGACTTGGTTTTTGGTCCCGAGGTTAATTTGAGTAATCATTTTACAAAGAACCAACTTTTTAGTTTTTAGATAAATTGGTTAATTTATATTGGATTGATTAACGTAAGAAGTTATAAAACAAATTTATTTTAAGAAATATATTCAACTTTTTCTGTCGGGCTTAAATCATTGGTTTTATTTGTAAGCAAAATATGACGATCTTATATACATTTTCCGTTCCATTCACCGAAATAAGATCAGAAAAGGAAAATTTAGGGCCTTTTCAAAGGAAGCCCAGAAATTGCTTGAACTAATTATTTATCATGGCTTTAAACCTAGTATAGCTTGTAAACTACATCTGCAAGGAATGGGAGGGGAGGGTGAAGGAGTAGTCAGAAGTAGGGGGGGGGGGGAGATAGTATTTTACCCAGTCTCTTAGGGTCCTAGATAACGAAGAAGCGGCGTCAGCATAAATTCCATAATTGGAAGGAGCAATATTTAGACCTCCATAACCTCACACCTTTATCTTTCTGAAGTATACAGTCACTTCTGAAGAGAATATAAGATTGACTTTGTGGGTTTTAAAATGAGAGATGGTAGAAACAATAATCACAACATTCACAAGCCGAGATAATCATTCATCTAAAAATAATATTTTTAATTTTTGCGGGTGACCTGGCGGTCTAGGGGTAAGGTGTCAGACTTCTATGCTGGCGGCCGGGGTTCAATCCTCGGTCCCGGCAAAGATTTATCTGATTACCAAACCCTTCCTTCACCTCTAACAAGACATCTTGTGAATGTGAGGAATGCCAGGTCTCCACCGTGGTTCGGATTCCACGTTAAACTGTAGGTCCTCCATTTCATCTCACAATCACCCCACCATTACATATTAGCGTAGGTGCGTATAACCCGAACGGGTAGTAAGACGCGGTGCTAATAATAATAATAATAATAATAATAATTTTTGCGCTACATCTTATAATCCGTTAAGGATATTTTCATAATGTTAATAGTTAAATGGGTTAAGGATAAAGAAGGTAGGGGAGAGATTTAAGGATTACATCTAGGAAAAACTATTCTTAGTACTAATACACACGGCCGGGATTAAAATCCTGACCTGCCCATCGCCGGAAATCCAGTATTTTTGCGAAAGTGACGCCTTTGACCTTGCGACCACCGATGAGATCAACATTTTAAATTTATTTTTATCACCGCGTTTAAGCTCGTGAGCGATAAAAATCCGTAGCACAACTTCCTTCGGAGTAGGAGTAAAGCCGCCGGTCCCGTGTAGATTGTGGCATGTAAACGGAACCCGGAGAGTCCGGCATAGTTGGTAAGTCCTTTCGCTCTTAATAATAGAAATTTTCATGTACTGATATAATCAGTCGGTTCAGTAAGTGCACGTTAAATATATAAAATAAATAAAAATATATTGACCCGCTTCGGTGAGCACGTGGACAACGTTCTAAGCTCAGTATGGTTTTCCGGAGACGGAAAATCTGGGGTTCGAGCCCCACCTGGAATTACCGAGAGTGATTTATATTAAACGGTTTCTCAAAATTCCTCTACGCAAATTTGGGTACATTTAATCCAAATTAAACCTAGCTTGATGGTATCCTATTAATGAAATAGAGTGCGGATAGATATCAGTAGTAGTTGGATGTGGTAAATAAATAAATGTATGTCTGTTTTTAAAATAATTATAAAATATTTTGATAAGGGGGTAATATTTTAATGTTTTACATGTTTGAAGAAATCAGGATTTGAATCTCGGCTGGGGTTCTTCCTAAATGGTTCCGAACGTTCCCCCCCTGTAAATATGGGTGCATTTTCTTCAAAAAATACCTTTATACTAGTTATGTAGTTTGATACGGAAAACCCGGACGTAAAGTGAGATACAGTAAATAATTAAACATATATAAACAAATAAATAATATTTAAAAAATAATTTTAAAATATTTGTAGTAGTGGATATTGTTTTAGATATGCAGTAATTTAAGAACTTTCCTTACGATGAAATTGATATTTTGTTTTTTGAAAAGTTCCTTGCTTGTATCAATATTTATCGTAACGGACTATCCCGCCAGAGAAACCTCACATAGCACGGGAGATGCATTGTGTATCCTAACCAGGACTTAAGTAGGGATATAGGATATTTCCATCTTTCCAACCCTTTCCATTCTCCGGGCTGTGTTGTTAATAAATAAATAATTGCCCTCGGTTTGAATTACGTCAATGTTTTAGTCCTAGGATGAGCATTAAGTTTTCCTGAAGGGGGTGGAAATTGGTAGTGGTGGGGATGTTCAAGGAGTAAAATAGGAGGTTTGCAAGGGCGAAGGTGGGGTTAGCGAAGAAAGGGTTCCTAGAGGAGATTACAGTGGACAAAGGTATACAACTTGTGGATCACGATATTTAGAACATAGAATTGTTTCATGATCATTTCGCAGGTAGATCTTGTAACAGATTTCGGATTGGTCTAAAAATTATCTTCAATTTAAAAAAATTCTAGACAAAACTAGTGTAATATATCTTTACGAATTATGTATTTTTAATAGCCCTACTAATATTGTCAGCACAAGGGTTACTGACTACTTAATATCAGGATATTTTAAATGGGTTTAATAATTCAGGTTTTCATTTAAGGTAGAATGACCGAGATTAGAACGTACACCTCTATAAAATGTAATCGTGAAACTGATGCCTTAGACCTTGTAGCCACATGACATGGAATAATGACAAAATATATTGACTAAAAGTGTTTAAAATAAAACTGAAATATCATATTTTGTATGCTTTTACTTGAGTTTAAACTTTATCGTTTGCTTTAAAAATTCATCGAGTGTTTCAAAATGAGAATTTATGTGTCTACCATATTATTGTATCCAACATAAAACTTATAAAACATTAATAAGCGGTTAACACCTAGAATAGGAATGGCAAATCTATGGCATGTTAAAAGAATTTGGATGGTACGCTGACACGAACAAAATATTCGTTAATTAAAACTTAATCCAACGTAGTATAATTATTTTAGATCAATTATATTTTGACAATTATGTAATTTAATGTCATATCTCAATGAATTTTGTGAATTCAACATATAGAAATTGTCTTGGCTCACACTTAAGTGCATATTGCGTGCTGTTGAAGACAGGTTTTTAGCCGAACATAAATAAATATCTAGGCTCATCTAATACATATTTCAAACTAATATGGAAAGATAATGTAAGACTTTGATTTTAACCTAATATAATGAATGTAGATATTTTTATTTATTTATTTTTATCTGAAAGCCTTACTTTTTTTTTCCTTAAGTTATTGGAATTAATATTGTCTAAAATACACATCTTGACAATTTAATAGATTTTCTTTTTTTTAAATGTTGACAATAATAAAATAGTTACAATTTTATTTAAGTTATTTATTACATTTCATAATATTCAACAAGATTTAATTTTTAAATACTCTATATTATTATTATCATCACGGCATTTTACTACCCATTCGGGTTATACGCACTTACGCTCATGTAAATGGTTGAGTGATAGTGAGATTAAATGGAGGACCTACAGTTTAACGTGGAATCCGAACCATGGTGGAGGTCTGGAATTCCCCACATTCACAAGTTGTGATTAATACACTTCTTGTCAGAGGTGAAGGAAGAGTTTGGCAATCAGATAAATCTGTGCCGTGACCTAGGATTGAACCCCAGACCCCCAGCACAGAAGTCTGACACCTTACCCCTAGACCGCCAATTCACCTTATATCCTATAAATCTCTTCTGATTAGTTCAGGGTATGTAACTAATCATTATTTAATCTTCTCCACTCCCTAGAAGCCTCATCCCTTTTTGGACCAAATATCTTCCTTTCCGAACACCATAAACATTTGTTTTCATCGTGTAACCTAAGAGACCATGTTTCACTCCCATATAAAACAACCGTTAAATTTTTTTTTTGTATATTGTTAGTTTTACATTCCTGGACAGCAGACGAGATGTCAATAACTCACTGATCGAGTAATAGCATGCATTTCGAGACTATTATTTTCCTACTTTCAAATCTAATATTGTTTTTGCAAGTTAACATTTTTCCTAAATGGTAAATATCTTAACCCTGTCAAATGATATGTTACTCGCAGTAATATCTAAATTATCATCCCCATTATTTTTAAATCTCTGTGCGATTATATATTTAGTCTTTTAAGTGTTCACTTTTAAAACTATTTCCTTACTAGCCTTTAGTAAATTTGTTGCATTTCTTGCAACAGTACCTTACTTAATTCTATTAAACCTTGCACAATAAACAATAAAGATTCAAATCACGTGACTCGCAAAACTCATCAGAGATCATAGACTTTATTTATAGAGGCAGGTCTTACCACCCAGCTGATATATCAGCACAATTACACCAATAGGTCAGGGATGACAAAGATTTAATTAAGCATAAGGCCACTCGAATTCGCGTTGACGTAAAGGGGTATTTCAGGGAATACACCCGACCAAGGGTCGAACTCCAACATCACTGTTACGAGTAAACTTGTGGATTGACGCTTTTGTCTATGTGCCCATCAGTTCATTTGAGCAATCTTTTTTTTTAAATATGTTTTAGTACTAGCACGTGGTAAGAAATAGAATGACAAACATGATTTGTATATCGCTGTAAGCGTACACTCTGACTCCTAGCTGTGTGAGTTATGTGAATAAGTCTACATTAATGATCTAGTGTCTGATATTATATAGTCAAGATTCGGACGTCATTCATTATCTTTTTGCTTGACATTCGTATATTTGGAGATTGGTTGACCCCTAAGACTATAACATAAATAAGTCTCTAATACTTTCAAATAATACTGTAGATGAAACGTAATGAAAGTGCAACCTTTATCACATGCTAAGAAGACGATACAATGAATAGTATGTAACAATATCCCCAAGGCATCCAGTCAAGATTCGAACGCTTACCTTTTTTGATTCAGAGCATGTTACGTAAACTTAAAAGGTAAATAATAAGGTTTAAAGGGAATATAAGTCGTTAGGGTCTATTGAACAGGCATGATGTAGAAAAGGTGGTGGATAATAAGGGTGTTCTGACTTCTAATATCAACAACCTTGTGTTGGTTGGTAGCATTGACTACACGTTCATAGAAACAAGTGGCTGGGATAGTAAATCACAACAGTTATGGAGCAATAAAATGACTATGGACGAGCTGGATTGAGATTGGAACCCTTCATCCCTCGTCCTGCACTCAAAATAGTCCCGAGGATCCCTAAGCACAATTATTATGAAACAGAGCTGTTGCCCTCTTTGACGTTTTATCGTGGTTGCCAAGAAAATAGTCGCATAAAATGTGGGATGCATATAGTTGCTACTAGTGAAATGTACACTTGAGTTCATAGCTATAGGCGTACACTGGAGTGTTGTCAGGGTATCTGATTTTGTTTTGACTGTACTTGTGGTATTTCTTCCCTACTCGTTCCCTATCTAAGCCATCTGATTTAGTTTAGACCAGTTCTGCTTATTCTGGAAGCAAGCCACGTCACTGTAATTGTAGCCGTCTAAGTTATGTTACTCTTCCTCTTAAGATAAGGATCTCCAAATTGTATCTTGCTTGAAGACATAAATGGCCATCCGGCATGGCGCAGACCCCATGGCTTATTGTGACATCTCAGGAGTTTTTGTCCCGAGTATGTTAAATGGCTGGCATAACTCAAGGGAAAGTGATACTGGGAAATTCCTTACTGTGTTTTAAGTGTCTGGAAATCTACGTCTGATGGATTCAGCTAAACTATTTTTTTTTCAAACTGCGATAATTTGTTTTTTAATTTTTAATTCAATCAAATGTGTTTTAGTTAAAATATACTCCTCATAATGTTCCATTTTGACTCGATATACCTCTTGGCAGGCGATTGATTTCTAAGTTTCACATGCCATCACTTTGTCACTTCTTTCAAAGGAGGAAGGATAAAAATTCTGCTTGGATGTATTTGGGTATAACCCGCCTCGGTGGCGTAGTTGGCTAACGCGCCAGTCGTGTTGAGCTCAACCGCTGAGGACGGGGAGATCGAGGTTCGAATCTCGGTCGGGATGAACTGGGGGTGGTTTTTCCTAAAGGGTTTTCCACTCTCCCTCTACGCAAATGCGAGTTCACTTCCTCTAATTCAACCTTCACAATTCCTAATCCTTTAGCGTAATTAGTACTTAAAGCGCATAACCCGAACGTTTAGTAAGACGCGGTGCTAAATAATAAATAAATAAATATTTGGGGATAGTTTAACAAATGTGATAGCGTATAACCCGAACGGGTATTAAGACGCGGTGCTAAATATTAATTATTAATTAACAAATGTGATATTCACTCTGATTTTCCCCATCTCTTCTATACCAATGTGAGTATATTTCCTCTAATATATCCAAAGACTACCTTAAATCCAGATTAAATAGTTAATTTAAAGATTATAATTATAATTTCAGTCGTATATATCCATTAGTAGCACTAGAGCTTACGAATAAACACACAGTAAAAAAACAAGCAAAGTTGTAATTTTTTTATTTAATAATAAAGCCTAGGAACATATCCTCCATCTAAATGTTATTATAATGAGTAAATTAACTTTCTGAAGCGTTAGATGCCTCTGATTAAGCGCTTGAGGAAATCCAGCCCCCAAACGTGTAGGCAACCCCAGTAATATAGCCGCAAGCTAGGTTGCATACGCCGTTAGCTTTCTTTTTCTACGTTCAACACAAAGGATATAAACAATCTTATACAAAGGCAATAAATAGGGTAACTTAAAGGAAAATCACATGCATTCGCGCGGAGAGAGAGGATAAGAAAATATCCTTAAAAAATGTGTGTGTTAAACCACCCCCGTTCATTTGGCTGAGATTCAAATCCCGACCTCCCTCTCAATGATAATCAACTGAAATGGGATTTGACGTATTAGAGCACTCTGACATCATCTAAAGTACAGTTTGATTTTGATGGCAAGGATTTTTTTAGCATCTATACGTTACTAAAACAATTTTCATATATTCAAACGTTAAATAATTTGATTTGCATCGGTAACGTTTGATCAATAATACAATAACTTAGGAATATTAATAGTAAAATAAAATGTTATCAATGTTGATTGAAAAAAAAATCGTATCTTATAGTAGTTCCTTGTGCGAATATAATACTACTACACAATTTAACTGACAATGTCTATAAGTAGTAGTGACTTTATTAACCTAATTATAGATTGAACAAAATTTGTAACTTTTCTGTTAACATTTTTTCAGGTACAATAAAATTTTCTATCAGACGTATAAAAAAATCAGCCTTTTAGTACTCCCTTACCTTTCGCAGCCCGTAAAGACATCTTCAACTCAATAGAGGTTTGTTTTTAGTTCATCTCACTTTCCGTTATGGGTATCCGTTATCTACATCGAATCATCCCGTAACGTGATTTAGGAAGGGTAATTTTTAATTAAATGCACACAAATTCGTCAGAGCAGAAAATGTCATGTTACTAGTGGTATACAAAACAGGCCGGAATCGAGTCAGGAGTCAATAGTAAAGAGATAGATCAATTCCCCCTGTCCACCCAGCACGTTTTAATGCCCGTCTGGGTAGGGGTAAGGTGTCGGACTTCTATGCTGAGGTCTGAGGTTCAATCCTTGGTCCCGGCACAGATTTATATGATTACCAAACCCTTCCTTCACCTCTGACAATACTAATTTGTGAATGTGGGGAATGCCAGGCCTCCACCACGGTTCGGATTCCACGTTAAACTGTAGGTCCTTCATTTCATCTCACTATCACCCTACCATTACACATTAGCGTAAGTGCGTATAACCCGAACGGGTAGTAAGACGTGGTGCTAATCATAATAATAATAATAGTAATACCCATCTGGACCATACAAATTTTAATTACGCTATTGACATAGGGCTGAGTAAGGTAGAATTTAAAAAATGTAACGGCATTTGTGTGGAGGAAGAGTGGAAAATCATGTACAAACAATCTCTCTCAGAACATCCGAATGGGATTATAATATCGATCTCCCAATCACCAACGAACTAGACCAAACAGATGAGCAATACAGTTAATATGCTTACCCACTGATACGGGTAGTAAATAGTTAAACAATTAAATCAATCATGAATATTTCACAGAGATTTTAAATAACGTATTCGAAGAAGGTTTTCGGTCTTGATTTAATCCCACAGCTTTAAAGACTATGCCCACAACTGAGGAATTATTTTAGATAATTAAATTTGAGACATGTATTAATGTAAGAATACCCCCCTCTATCCCCACGTGTTAGTACCCATTTGGGTTACACGCATACATTAATTACACTAATGAATAGGAATGAGGAACGTAGAGTTTTAAAGGAAATGGAGAGAAAGTGAGAAACCATTTGTGAAAAACCACCCTCAATGCACTCGGCCAGGATTTGAGCCTCAATATAGGCCTACCTGTAACCATCAATACAGTCTTACGCGTTAGACAATGTGACTATTTATACGGTTAGATATAATGTTATAGTGACGTACGTAATAATATATAATTATATCAGCGACTCAGAATGTTAAATAAATGTAGTTTGAACTAACCAAATATTTTGATCTTCAAAAACAGCACTTTAAATGCAAGTAACAGCCATGCCAGTGTGTTGCATTACTTATCCTCCGTACTGCACCTGCACAAGTCTATGTCTATTGCCTCTTAAAACGGTATCTTTCAACTGGTGTTGGCTATCAAGCTTTTATGCGAGCAACAGTTGATTGAAATACCTCTTTATCTCTTCAAGACTTTTCACAATGATGAGTAGGTGCATTTTCTGGTCTGGTATTTCAAGGTCATCCTTACTGCATGTATACAAACTAGAAGCTGGTCTAACCCACCAAGCGCAATTTCCACTGCCATTAATAGTTTGAATATTTTCAATTAGGTATTATTTGGAGATGGGTAGACTTGTTAAAGGTTCAGTGTAAAGGGTGAAAGTTATAAAGAGTTTCTTTAGTATTAGCTGTACCAGGGTTAACGAAGGGTAGCGTTATTACGCGATCGAGTGAAAATTTCCATGAGATCGACCGGTCGGTTGCGATCGACCTTTTGCCATTTCCTTGTTCTATAATTTCTAGAGTAACCTAACTCCTGATAAAATCAGATACACGAGACGACATATTACCTCACATGTAGTTGCTTGCAGTAAGTCATACTGGGTGGTATATTCCGCAAGTAGAACACGTCTTATAGCATTATCTGTTATAACCCTCATCAGTGGGCACGCGTACTAAGGCGTCAAGCTCACCTTGGTTTACTGGTTCCAAGGAGGTTGGAACTTAAGTCCCGGATAGGTATACTGAGGGTGGTTTTTCTTAAATACTTTTTCCCCTCTTCCTCCATGGAAAAGCCGGAACATTTTATCTAAGCTAAATCATACTCTAATCTATCACATATAGTAGCTAAATACGGGTAGCCTGGATGGGTAGTAACACTCAATAAGAAAAACCAACAAATATTCCGAAACTATTAAAAAAAACTTAATGTGTTCGTGTAATGGTCTTAAAAATCCCTTTTCAAAAATTCTAAAACATATCGCTCTATAACTCCCAACTACGGTTATGTAACTAAGAAAACTGTCAACTCTCCCCCTTCTCCCCGCTCTTATGTATTATTCGTCCTTCCCAATATTACATTCCATCCCTTCAATAACACACTAAACAACCACCCCATTCACAGAAACAAAGCACATTTCATTCGTTTAAATGGGCTCGTTACGAGTGGGAATGGTTTCAATTTGGAAGGGACGAAATAGAAGACTTGGTTTATACCAAGAAGATGCATAATCCTTCGAGGGTGCTGCTACGAAAACAGCATTATCTCCGTGGACTTGCCATAGATAGATATCCATACACCTCTTTCAGAAAGAAAAAGGCTCAAAACACACACACACTTGAAGATATTATCAATACCTGTGAAATAACAGTAATAAAATAGTAAAATGTCTCAATGTTGACCGTAAATAATGTTTTGTGTTTTTTAAAGGCCCTTCCTATGGACTATATCCTTCGTCTACCCTGAAAGGTAGAAAGCTTAGCTTACACTATCCCAATATGGTAGATATTATAATATAGGGCCATAGTGTATTCATTCAAGGTAAGGTTGTTAACTTCCAGGGTGAACGAAGTGTCAATTAAATACTTTTTAAACACTCGAAAAGTGTGGACTAATAGCACCTAGAACCAGTCCGTTATATATAACTTTGATTAATTTCTGATAAACCATCAGTGGAAAGCCCTGACAGGGATACTAACACACACCCTTATAACTCAGTCAGTCTCGGCGCTTGTTATAGTAACCGAACCTCACACCAGAGCCAGGAGTTAACGTCCTTAGCGCCGCCGTGTTAAACCGCAAGACAAGGCAATAATCCCACGCAACAGAAGGAAGAAGTGGGAAGGGGTGTTAGCTAGCCACCCCCTACAATCTGTGAAATATTTTACACCCTCATTCCCCGGGACCATTTAACGACGCTACGCCTTCTTGTTCGTCACCGGGTCCTAGATCCCAAGTGGATGGCTAGCGAGCTAACCATCTTGAAACTCAACTTCACGACGCGTTAAGAAATTCATAGACGAGTTTAGAATTTTAGTTTTAGGTGTGAACTGAACTTGAGAAAGATTGCTTGCAGCTTTTCATAGAAACGAAGGGGAAAGGAACATCGTTTCTGTTTTAATCGACAATATTATTTATGATGGTCTAGTAATTTGCTATTTGGCTGATTGTTAAATTGAAGAAACGATTAAAATATTGTCTGTAAATGGGGGCATTCATTCATTAACGGCTCAAAAATAACAGGCAATAAACAAGAAGTGATCTTCGCTTATTCAACTAACCCAACTCGCGAATTAAACTAAACAATCCAAACATAACATATTTAGGGAAGATTTTAAAGAGGTTTAGGGAGTAGCGGAAGGATATGTGCAGCTAGGTCTGTAATTTCGTAGTTTTAATGATAAAAACCTTTTTGGACAAAATAACATATTGATAAGACAGATATACTATATTCACGGTAAGAATTACTCTCTGGAAGGTCTTTTTTAGTACCAATATCCTACTATGTAATAGATTTCTGGTAGTGAAAAAGGCCTTTCAGAAAACAATTCCTACGGTGAACGGAATTAACGTTTAGTTTAATTTTTGCATATTGTAATCTCAACAGTTTTTGATTATTTGTGATGACAACTAGGCATTTGACAAAAACATTTTACATCAAAAGAAAAGTTCTGGTCAAATTACGCAATATCCTTGACAGATATTCAATAACTCTTGATATTTATGTGCATAAAATTAAACTAAAATCTACGGAAGCAATAGTTCTATTTAGTCCAAGAAAAAATGAAAGGGTTTAATGTAAAAACTGAAAAAATTACCGGCCATAAATCGCGTTCACTTCCATCACAAGGTGTTCAGTGTTATGATTTATGAAGCAACCACCACTTCAGATTGACGATGAATTCTGAAGTTAAATAAATTCTCTTTTTCATTTTCTCTTTATTCGAATACCGATAAACATTTTAAAAACTCATCATCAGCCTTCCTCACACTTTTAAATTAAGTAGTTTGAGTCACCAAATACGATAACCTCAGCATTAAAGTATATGAAAAAATCGCATTAAGCTTTGCTAAGATGAATAGATATTTAAGTTTTTTTAATTTGTTAAATATTTTAAAGGTTTATCAAATATCTTAATTTTCTTCCCTATACATCATTTGTTAAGAATTCCTCGTGAAACTAGAGTCAAAAGTTTAAATATCTAGTCTGTGGCTAGAAATGAAACTTAAAACCCGTCGAAACTGATCTATGATAACATGTCACCCATATTGTAACATACGAAAAGGAAACGCGAACCAATATGAAATATTAACTTTTTTTTTTAGAAAAAAAATTATGAAACTCGATACTTTTTTACGTTCAAGGTGGTTTAGAATGAGACTTCCAGTCAACGGCAACTGACTGTTCTTGATCACCCCTCTCTTATTTATTATTAATATTAATATTATTATTATTATTATCATTATTATTACCTAAACCCCGCCAAACCCCTCTAGCCCCGATAAACTTTTGAAAAGTCGCCCCCCAAAATCTCTTGTCACTCTCTCACACCGCCACCTCGAATTAGAAATATCGGAGCAGGTCATCTTTTATTTGTCAGTAAATTCTCGTCACTTAATTCCTTCCATCTCCTTTATCACTGGTCCATCTTTAGCATCGACTAAAGGCTGAGGGCGAGAACGGCATATGTGAACTACCAATACCTTTTGGGTTCTTGTACAAGTATGACACTATAAAAATATATTTAGAATATAGTAGTGCCCAATATGTTATTTCAGACTGTAGTGTGTCTGCCTGTTGAGTTAAGGGTCCCGGGTTAAATTCCTGGAATGGGGGTTTCTATCTTCACAGTGATGAACTAACGACCGGGGGTTGTAACGTGTGTCTGTTCTAGATTTAAGCTAGTTTACAAGTCGTCTACTAATATAATTAATCGGTGCAGAAAATTGTACGTTAAATAACTCGAGTAAAAAAAAAGTTATAGTAAAAGTATCTGACAGTCACAAAGAAATTTTCATATAAAGTGTCCGTTAGAAAATTCAAACATATATCTTTCGGTCAAAATAATTGATAACATTGTTATTATTAGTGTTATTTTATAGGTATCAACCATATCTATCAAAAGTTAATGCTACAGATCACATGACTTGAAATATGAATACTTGAAAGTAGATCTAGTAACTTTTATAGTTGTCCCATTAAGTCATTCTTACAAAAATTGAAATGTACAAACCTCACTGAAACTAATAATTAAATAGCTAAAGCTATTATATTTATTTTAGTGACGATTAACTCGCATCAAGATATCGTATTCTGAAAATTGAAAAATTACACCTGGACACGGGAATCTAACCCGGGACTTTTGACTTAGTACGTCAATGTGCATTGGCGTACTAAGTCAAAAGTCCCGGGTTAGATTCCCGTGTTCAGGTGTAATTTTTCAATTTTCAGAATATGCTTACTGAAACTACTTTAAATGTAATCAAACATCAAGAAGTGTGATATTATATGTGATATTTATGTATATAGTACAAATAACTATAAAACAACACAAATAATATAGGTGGTAACATGTTTCCAATGTTGACTGCAAAAAAATAAGTTATAATTTTATTTTTAAAAACCTTTCTACCGCGATTTTACTGTAAATTATATTCTCTATTTCAATATTAATTCAAATATATGTCCTAGTTTCACCTTCATTAGCTATATATCATAAAAATAGACTCGTGATCTAAATCCTATTTTTCTTCACGTCCGTTTTGTCTATCTATATTTAATAATAATAATAATAAGGATAGGGCGAGGATGGTAATTTTTAATGAAAATGTGTCTTTATTTTCGTGGCGTGATAAGCTAAAGCCATTTAGAAATTTTTAAAAACCCACCTCAGTTCACCTTTTGGTATTCGAACCTCAACCTCCCCGTCAGTGTTAACAGATTGGATGAGCTTAAGATTAAGTCCACGTGCTTATCGGCGCCTGTCACTTCCAATTTCTTTCATTTTACAGGTCAAATATTTTTAGCAACTTAAATTTAAAATAGGTTCATTCAAATAAATTGAACAGTTAAAGGTCGCTTCAGTGGCCGAATGGCTTAAGACGTCACTATCGTGTAAGACTGACATGATGATGATGGGGAGGTTGGGGTTTGAATCCCGGTCGGGTCTACTTAAGGAGGTTTTCCCCAAGTGGCTCCCCACTTCCACGCAAATGCGGGCAGATTATCTCTAAAATGCTTCCTTCCTCATCCTTTACTCCATTAGAGTAATTGTGATATATATGTATAACTTGAACAGGTGGTAAGACGTGTTAGTAATACATATAAATATATATTTTAAGATATGTGCCCTTTTCGCCGTGAGAAGAACGTCTCATCCCTCCCCTCTCCAATAAAACTGGAAAACCAACAGAGCAAACGGAATCCAAACCGAACTCAAATCGACTCTAATACAGTTCCACGCACACACAGACACAAGCGGAGAGAGTTCGGGGTGATTATGAGCATCTCCTCGAGTTTGGGGACTTGTCTTTTAACCGCCAGGGGCGCGACGACACTCAGGGGTGGCCACAACGAGTCGTGAAAACATCCCCTTGTCTGGCGTGACCCAACAATGACGACCATTGCTGTGGTGGTCTTGATTTTTATCGTATATACTAGAGCAATTGTTATAAACGTTTTTAACGTTTTACGTAACCCTTAATTCGTAAACATTTTTTCGAGTCCCCCAAAAATTTATATTTTAAAAATAGCTTCATTAATAACTAAACTATTTTACCTAATCGTAATATGTAGTGGATTTTTAAAAGTAATTATTTAAACTTATGGATACACGCTTTGGTGGTAAAATGGTCTAAGACACTGGTCTAAAACTCAAATCAGTCAAAGGACCAGATTTACAAACTCAGGGTGTGTTGTGGATCATAACCTATATAACTATGTTTCATTAAATATATTTTGTATACTTTTTGTTTTTACATTGCTTCTTATTACACATACGTTCTATGCATATTTTAATTACTTTAGTGGATAAGAGGTGAGGAAGATATAATAAAGCGGAAATGTAGCTTTATTTGAGTGAAGGTAATATTTAAAATCATATATAAAAAAACCACCCTATTTATAATTAGTTGGAACTTGAACCTTGACCTCTCGCTGACATCAACAAACATAACCAGAAGAGCGTGATGTTTAATCCGCGTGCACAATGATTTAGGTCTATATTAACTATGTATTAAAAATTATTAATCTATATTTAAAATATGTATATTTACCCAGGCTTTTATGTGGGTTGGTAGAATACTTGAAGCAGTATTTGTGAAACCCTGGTTTAAAGCATCAATCTAGCAATGAATTGGACTGCTGATGACGGGGAGATCTGTGGTTCGAACCCAGGTCGGGTGCGCAGAGGGTGGTTTTGCCTAAATTGTTGCCCACTCTCCCTTCACACAAATAAGGGTATGTTTAATCTAATGCAACACCTTAGCTAAGTCGGTAACTAGTCTGTCTACTGACCTAAGGGTCCCAAGTTCTATTTCCGGCTTGGCCGAAAAAATGTATTAGTGGTTAAGGCGATTGGCTCTTTTCATTTGGCGTGGAAATGCAGAGCCATGGGAACAAAGGGATTGCTTCAAGAATTTTTTTTAAACGGTTTGTTCAAGAATAGAAGCATGTTGATTAAGTTATACTTTTTGTATACACACCTCCTCTATAATTTTAACAGTGATCGAATATAAATAAAATCGACATTCTTCAAGAGAAAATTGCCGGCTGCACAACAAAAAAATAAGAAAATGTAACAATTAATAAACATTGATACATTATCTTAGAAGGGGTGTTGAAAATATTAACATAACAATTTCACTCGTCCTCGAGAAAACTGATATTTCCAAACGTATGCTTTTTCCGCAAGACCTATCGGGTACCGCCATCTATGGTTTCCTTGATCCATCTGTTATTGTTGGCGTGGAAGGATACTTTGGTCGGTTGCGAAGCCAAGCCACGCCACGCCTTTCACCCTCCCACCCACCATTCCACAAAATAGGTCTTGCCCTTGCTTTCGACAGGGCCAAGGGCCTTAAATATGGGTTTCCGTTTTCATTGTGATGAATTAACGGCCAGAGGGCTGGATGTTGTGCACGTTCTAAATTTAGGTTACCGATACAATCAGTTGGTTCATAAAGTGCACGATAAATACCTCTAATAATAAAAAAAAAAAAGTGTATGTGCGTAGCCCAAACGAGTATTTAACACAATGACATTAATAAACAAAACAAAAAATTTAACTCTGAGCTCTATCTACAAAAGCAGAAATGGCCTTTCTAATCCCACCCCTGAGAAGAATCTCTCAGCTTCAAACTTCTCCAAACTAACCCGTCAAATTGTTAATTTTTAGGGCAACAGATCGAGTGGCACATTCGTCTCTCATCGTAAACCTAACCCCACCCACTCAGACATTCGGGACTCCCTTTCCGCGTCGGTTGGCAATACACGTTGTCAGCTCCGGGGATGTTATCAGGAGCGGCGAACATTCAGGGGTAATTTAACTGCCAGCCACCTAGCTCAAAGTCCACAGTTCAAATACTGTGCCTGAGGAGGGCCAACAAATGGTGTCAGCATTTCATTTAGTAGTCATATCTAATTTCATTATACATAAAAATTACTTTTTAATAACTATTTTGATTATATATATATAAAATCTGTATGATTATATATATATAAATATATATGATATATAGATATATAATCTGTATGATTTATATATATACATATATATATAACTATATTTAACAATATATAATCTGTATGATTTATATATATATATATAACTATATTTAACAATATATATTTATATTTAACAATATATATATATATTTATAAATATATATATTTATATATATATATAGCTAGCTATCTCATATCATCAAAATAGTTATCAGATAATCATCTGTATGAGAGAACCTATACTTATTAAGACTATATTTATATTATCTAAATAATTACAAAAAAATAGTTCGGTAAGTATAATGAAATTAGTTTCTAATGAAATATCTACACTAATTGTTGGCCTCCTCTGGCGCCATTTTTGAACCCTGGACTTGGGGCTATTTGGCTGTGTATGTGTCCGAAAATCCTGTGGTTGAGTAATCGTTATTTGTTTTTTATCGTAAGTTTAAAGTTATTGTCATTGTAGTTCCAATTTTGAAAATAAATAAATTTATATAAGGTTTGGGAAATTATTTTCAACAACATCTGGATACAAAATAGTAAGTTTCTATTACTAAATACCTCTCCATAATTTGATAAAAATGAATAACTTTCTTCTGTTTAAATCCAAATTTGAGAAATAGTTGAAAATAATTTGTTTCTGTTTGGTGTGAAATATAATTGAAAACAATTATGAACTAGATTTTTTAGATGCCTATGTATTAGTAAATATAAGTATTTTATTAAAATTAAAAATTATTTACCAAACTATTGAAACAAGTTCAGCCCACAAACCCATTCTCAATGAGGTTTTAAAAATGTATCGGTTCAAGCCTAGATTCAGCGTAGTAGTAATAAAGACTAATTGAAAATGAGAAAACATTTAATTATCTTAAAGATCTTTATGGATTGGTTTCTAAAAGACAACTACTCCCGATATTATTGCTATAAAATAGCCGTAGGTCTGAACAATATTATAGCTGTTACATAAACGTAATGGAGAACATAATAGTTTATCTTTAACATAATATGTATCATATATATATATATATATATTATATAATTCAAATCTTTTTATATATTATTCTTGTAATTAAGGGTTTCATTATTCCGTCATACAAATAAAAATATTAATATTGTCTTTATTATGGCTTAAGTTAAGGCAAATGCATTTCTTCATACGCATATGCAGTGCATTCTTATACTGTAGAAATCTAATTATAACTACTTAACATTAATAAAATAGTTACAGATATAATTTCCTTGAATACTGCATTGCAGCCAGAAAGTTTGAAAATTTCTATCTAAGAAAATAACTTTCTTATATAGGTTATTTGGTCTAACATGCATTATTTATATAAAAAATGCAAACAAATATTTTTTATATGATATATAAAAATAAAACCCGAATATTCAATGACTAGAAAGTCAGCCTTGAAAAAAAAAAAGCTAAACAAATCTGAAGAGGGAGGTACTTTGTGATAAAAGAAGTCCAACAAACCAAAAGTATCCACAAAGATGAACGATTAAATGGGGAAGGCCTTTTATGAAAAAAAAAAAAAATCTTACCGACACAAAAACACAATCAACAAACAAAGCAGGCAACTCTTTTTTCAAAAGTTAATCCAAGCGTTAACAAAAATAACACCTTCACTGGACCCTTATGTCTCTTCACTTCCATATTAGTCCATTTTTTTCCAGTCGAATGAAAGCTCAACGCCTGGGGTTCGATTCTTATTAAGTCCAGTGAATAATGAAAAAAAAATAAAACCTCTTTAAGAGAGATACGATATATGTTTGAATAAAAATCGAGAGAGAAATGAGTAAGTGGGACAGAGAGAAAGTAGATGGGTGAAGAATATCGTGTGAATTGAACCACAAATTACATGATTTCGTTCTGCTTCAATCAGCCCCATCCTTTCCCTGAAACGTTCCTAGGTCCACAATAATTGGCCTCAAGGGATTGCGAACAAGGACGATCTCGGGACTCACCCCCCCTCTCCCTTATACCAGTAAACCCTCAACATATTCGATAAGGGATGAGTCCAAGAGTTCACATTTTTTCAAGCGTATAAAGTTGTGTAGGGGAAAAATGTATTTGCAGAAATACTAGGGAAGTATTTTTCTGGGGTTTTTCGAAGGGTGTATGTAGAATTATCTCTATTAGATTTTTAAACAGAAAAGCTAGCTGGGGGTGGGTTTTTTTTATTAGAAATGGTAGACCCTAAAAAAAACAATGAATATATTACAATATTAATTTGAATAAAGGTTTGTCCATACAATTCGTATTTAATTAGGGGCGATTTTTTTTTTAATTTTGAAGTATTGCATATTTCTTATAATAAGATTTACAAATAATTGTGTTCTCAACTACCAATAACCTTGTGTTCAATAACATACTTGACTTAAGGACATGTCAAATATATTATATTAATTGATACCTACAAACCAATTATTAATATTTCCTGTTAGATTTGTATATACATCAGTTTTATTAAAAATTTACCTTTCTTTACCTAGTTGGTCTTTGAACCGAGGTCGATTCATAGCCTCGCTCTTTATCCTCTTCAAGACCTCTCCTCTCGACAGCTGTAGTCTCATCTTCACTCAGTGCTCTAAGATCACTCCTTACTTCGTCCCCACATCTGAGCTTCGGTCTACCCAGTGGCCTTCTTCCCTCTGGTTTTACGAGGTACTGACACCTCTTTTATATAACCCCTCTCAATACATGTCCAACCACCCAATTTTGTTGCTTCTTATTATTGCTGTTGTGTCTGATTCCTTAAAAATTTCAAATATCTCAACATTTTTCCTAATTCTGAATTCCCCATTTTCTTGCGCGGGTCTTAAAACTGTCCTCAGTACTTTTATTTTCAAAAGCTGAAAGCTTCTTCTCCATCTTATTTCTTAACGTCCACACTATAGATCCATAAATTAACATTGGGATTAATATTGTTTTATATTATCTTATTTTTGTTCTTCTAGAAACCATCCTTGTCTTGACAATTTTGTTTAACGCATAGAAACATTTATTTTCGGCTAGTGATTGAGCAAATATCACCTTCTCCATGTTGTTGTAATTTTGATCAAAACTACCGTAAATAAAGTGAAGTGCCAATGGGCACATGTTATCAAGCTCATGTTGCCTAATTTTCCACTTGAGTTTAGGTCGGTGTCGTCTTGCTTTTGGTATCGGGCCGTACTTGAGGCGTGCTAGGTCTGAGAAACTGGCCCTACTGAACTCATTCGAATGAAAACAGTTCACTCCCTCCATACTAATCTCTATACATCTTAGATAGATTTTTTTAGAACCACTTCATAGTAACTATTCAGGTTATATGTATACGAAGTAGTTATGCTAATGTGTTAAGGATGGATAAGATCAAATTTAAAGAAAGTTTACCCGCGTTTTCGGGTAAAAAGAGTGGAAAACCATCTAGGGAAAACCAGCCTCAGTACGCCTTCGACCATTTGACCACCGAATCGGTTCTAAGACCTGTTGTCATCTGAATTAGCTTTATGGTTTCGGCCCTTTAGTAGCTCTGCCTACCCTATTTTTTTGTTCATCAAACGGTTCTCATCAAGTAAGGGAATCGTGGACTCGCAGATCAGACACACGCAGTAGAGTCATCGAGGGCCTGTCAGCAAAGACACAGACGCGGAATGCCAGAATATCTATAATATGCTAAGCATGTTCAGCTACCGGTTGGGGGGAAGGAAGGGGATCGTTCAATACATTACCTAGTTGCGAGTAGACTCCCCCTCTGCCCTCACACCACGCCGACTAAACATCGTTTCTGAAGGGCTCTAACGCTTGTGTCTCGGAGAAACATCCCCTAAGAGGTGACATTCCATAACTACGGCAAAGCCATCCCTTGCACCCTTCCTGTCCAACTCGCTCACCGACGACATCAGATTATTCAGACGGCATCCTTCCTCTCTAACGCGAGTGCCTAAGATGTCTTCAAGATGCCGATAACTGGAATTCCTTACTCTCAAGACACGTGAACTAGATTTTTTTCTACCCGCCTCCCCCTTCCATGCGTAATTCCTTTTCATCGTACAGTCGGTTTCTGATTGATGTCCATGTATTTGTTTTTAAATAGTGTCATATATGCCCAACCCGGTAGCTTTTAAAATACGATATCCGACTATTTTGTCCAATAATCGTTTTAATTTATATAATATTATGTCAGAAAGTAGTGATTTAAATACAAACTTTGAATAAATAGATAATAACTTAAACATTGATGCTTCTTTACCAAAAAATTTATAAATAAAGATAAAATATAAGATCTATAATAAACATTAAGCTGTCATTTTATTTAAATTGTTTATCTTTAAAAACTTTTTAATAACATTATAATTTAAATAAGATTGTATTATTATTAAACTTTTGCTAGCACTTAAATAAAATAAAATAAATCAAATGAAAATGAACATGAAATTACTAGTGATAAGAAACAATACTTTCAAAGATGGTTTATCAAGTTTATTATGTACATTCAATTATGCTTTGTATTGAGTGATAAAAGTTAAGTGATGTAATATAATTTGTCAAGTGAAATATATGATAAAGTAACAATCATATTTAAAAGCAGATATTAGATATTTAGGAATATGTTGAGAAAGGATATTAATGTTATGCTATAAAAACATGTTTTACAGGAGGATTACTGAATTAGTCGAAACATGTTAAATTGAAAAGAAAATTAAGGGAATTAAGGGAAGGGAATAAAACAATAGTAGACGTCACGCCTCGTTATGAGAAATATCTTTCTTTATAATAATATAAATATAATATAAATATAAATTTAAAAAAGAGAGTAAAACCATTTAATTTTAAAATTTCCCCGTTCTCCATTTACCCTTCGTGTCCATTAAAGCTTGGTGGGTAGTGAAATGTTGTCGTTCTAAAAGTTGTGTCGCGGTTCCAAAATGTTTGAGAACCAATGCTCTAAGGGATGGTTACTGTAGAGGAGAGCGAATTTACACGATTGTGACGATACAAGAAACTAACGTGATTCTTTTCCAAGCTTTATTGTACGACACGCGTTCCGCAACCATCTAAAAAAAATTCACACAAAAAAAATACTCATCACTCGTCGTGCACGCACGAATTATCCGCGTCCTTCTCGATCCACCATCGCATGCCACCGACCTGGTGGTGGTGGTGGATGGTTGGTTACAATTATCCAATGATAACTACAACGACCTCTGGTGAGGTGTCGGTTTCTGTCTGGCTTTTAACGCGATTAATCTTGACGGCGTTTTGTCACGCGAAGGAAGAGACGCTCCACTGCAAGGCGCGTCGCGTCCAGACGGGTCCCATTGGACCTGTCAAACACCAGGCGTCGTGCCTGGTACCACTTGAAATCTTACCCCTACTCACCCTTCTGCTCCATACGAGCCATCCCCATGTAAATGACCTTGATTGAAACTTGTAACCAGACACCGGGGGGATCCGGTACTTGTAAAACAGATAACATTCAATATTAAAACCTTACCTTTACCTTAATTGTTTAATACGAACTCATTCCTCTTTTCAGAGAAGATGTGATGCAGGTTTGACTAATTAGGAGGCCACACAGTACGGATAACGCTTAGCGTAGGTAATGAAGGGAGCCTCATGGTGAGATTTTCTGTATTATTAGTCTAAAATAAATGTATGACGCTATCACACATACACTTTCTTATATATTGTATTATAGCTTGGAAGGAAATTATCTCTACCCTTATATAAATTGTATTCATAAAAAAAACCAACATATCATCTTGTTAGTCGCAATAAACACTCTATACTTAGGCCTATATTTTAAACTAATTTGTTATAGCAAGATTCAAAATTTAAAAAATAAGTTATTTGTAAACTATTTTTAAAAACCAAAACCTATTCTTATTTATCGTGAAAACCCATTTTTAAATAACCATTTTCAGCTCAAGCTTCAATATTACAATTTTTATATAATTTGTCGTAAGTAAACTACGCTTAAATTAGTTGATATTCAAATATTGTTATTTGTCATGTAAAATAGTCACGGAATACCAATTTTGAACAAATAGTTGGAACTGTTCTTTTTAATTTCAAATTTTACAAAAATTAGTAATTACCAAACAACGATAAAATGATTTTAAAAACAACAAAGATTTATAGTTATTCTTAATGTATAAAACTTAATAAGTACCCATTTTTAAATGAATCGATAAAGCCATGTCTTTAAACATGCCCATTTTTACAAAAATAGTCATCAGTAAACTACCCTTTAAACTTATTTTCCCTCTAAAACAAGTATACAGTTTTATTTTTCTAGTCAGAAATACCCAGCCATATGAAAAATACTTTGAATTTTTGAAAATCATTACCCTTTAACGAATTTTTTCTCAAAAACCAATAATACAGTGTTATTTTGGAGATCAACCGCACCATATATTTTAAACAATCTCGTTAGAGCCATTTTCTAAAAATTTGGAATTCAATAAAATCTCTCATTAGTAAATTACCCTTAATTAAAGGGATAGGGCAAAATCAAAAACCTTCCCGCGTTTATAGCCCTTTATATCTAAATATGTAGTTTGAGCAAAATCAATAAAACTGTTTTGGATCCGTGGCAAGGTAGAGACAGACAGACAGACTATAGACAGATAGACATAGATAAATGGTAAAATCCATTGTGTGTGTGTTTATGTTCGGGTTCACATAAAACGTAAAGATTTATCATTACCTTGAGATTGATTTTTTCTATTATAATGAGAATATACGATAAAGAAAAAACAATTAAATGAGACCAGGGAATCACTTAATATCTTATTTTGAAAAATACAACAAAATTGGAAATAATAAATAAAATTATTGTAAAATGAAGAATATAGAAACCAGCATACGGCACGTTATCTAAATGATCTTAGTCTTGTATTTTATCCCAAGTAATCAGTCACATATTAAGAGGGATTTATCGGTAAGCAAGAAATTGCAGTTGACTATTTCAATCAACCTTTCTTTACTCGTGATGCTATTTCTCTTAGAAAATAATCCTGGTGTCCAAATATGGCTAAATCAAGCTAATGGGAGATTATAGATTAAAAGTTATTAGAGCAAAGAATTAAAAATATGATTATAAATGTTTACCAGTTTGTAAACTACTATCAATAATTTATTAAGTGACAAATTTAGTAATAAACCAGTTGTGGTAATGGGTGGCAGTTCTAGTTCTATTACGGCTTTGTACCTTATCGGGAAGTTTGAGAAAAACTCTAGACAGACAAACAGACACATAAGTGCAATAGTTTCCCGTAAATTTTATGAGCGAACAAGAAAGAGCCTAAAAATTTTGCCGGAAAGGTAATTCATATACCTTTCAAGAATATTTTACATGCAAGCGACTTCTTTATTCCCTCTCAGAAGGAAGTTGTTTTACGAATTTCTATCGCTCATTAATAATCCTTCGACCTTGATTTGGTCTGAACCAGTGAATATCGGCTCCTAAGACGAGCCCCTTAACTCAAGTCCACCCATACCTTAGTTTTATATCCAAACTAAAGATATTAATGGTCGGAAACTTTTTTTTTAAAGTGACTATCCTCCTAGTCTCATATTTTCAATTTGTCTGCTTTTCACACCTGGCTAAGAGAGGTTGAAAGGCTTGTTTCAGAAGTAGACGGTGAAATATTGCCTATCTCATGGCTTGTGGGAGAACTGCTCGGGAGTGAAATGATTTTCCCAAAAGAAAAATCGTGATTCTTTTAATAAACAATGGATAGGCATTGTTAGATGAAATTCAGAATTATATTAAGCTGACTAAATAAATAACCACTTCACACGATAAACAGCAGCACAAACTAAACAAATCGTTCGACCCCAACAAACAAACTAGTTCTTTTCAGTGCATCAAGGATATTAACGACCTATTCTAAAAGTGTCGAGCTGAAAGGGTAACTTGGAGAAAATTCACTTGTATTATAGCGCAGAGAGGTTATAAAATCATACAATGGTAGCTAACATGTGTAAAATCAACCCTGTTGGAATCGGCCGGGATTCGAACCTCAGACTTCCCGCCACTGTCAATCTTCTGTATTAAAAAACCGATGGCTTATACTGCGTAACCAACCACCGGTGTAGGTCTATATACAGACCAAACGCTATGAAATATCTAGTTTAAAAAAATAGTTGTCATTTATTAAATATTTACCCAGTACAAACATAGAGGTTAACAGTTCCTGAATATCTGTAGTAAGCATGGCGGCATTATCTAACAAGCTTTTTAAATCAAAAGAAAAAGTTTTCATTAAACACCCTTGAGAAATATTCAAGAAGTTTTTAGGACACCATGTGAAGAAAATTAAATTATATGTTTGTATAGGAGAATCTTTAATTTATTTTGTCCAAAAAAATGTGTTTCCATAAAAACTGCAAAAAAATTCTGGTTATATCTTGCGTCCACTGCAATCCCACCTTAATATAACATAAAATAGTCACTATTGTTTGGAGATATATATTTTTTTCCTTTGTACTGTTAAATGTATATAGTACTTAATTTTCCTTTTCCTTAATGGTTAACCACTCAACCTCCACGAAAATGCGAGTAAATTTCCTCTGATTTCTACCTTACTCGTCCCTAAAAGACTGGTGTAATTAATCTATATTCATGTAGCTCAAATGAGTAGTGAGGTGCTGTGAAATATACAGACAAAAAAAACTAGTGCTAAAACGTATTAACTAGAATATAATGATAAAATAACCTCAACGAGGATTGAATTGAAGTCTTTAAAACTAATTCGCATAACATTATTATTATTATTATTATTATTATTATTAGCACCGCGTCTTACCACCCGTTCGGGTTATACGCACTTACGCTAATGTGTAATGGTAGGGTGATTGTGAGATGAAATGGAGGACCTACATTTTAACGTGGGATCCGAACCACCGTGGAGGCCTGGTATTCCACACATTCACAAGTTGTGATTAATACATGTCTTGTCAGAGGTGAAGGAAGGGTTTGACAATCAGATAAATCTGTGCCAGGACCGGGGATTGAACCCCGGACCCTCAGCACAGAGGTCCGAAGTCCCTGTACCACCAGGTCACCCCATAACCTTAGTACTTTGCCACAAATTTGGGGATATAAAACATATATATATATATATATATATATATATATTTATTTAGCACCACAGCTCACTTACAGTTTGGTTTATACACCTATCTACTAATAACGCTAGTGGGATTAGGAAGGTTGTATTTAAAGAGCGTGTACCCACATTTTCGTGTAGGTAGAATGGAAAATAATTTTGTCAAAAAAACTCAATCAATCTGACTCAGATTCAAACCTCGATCTCCTCGCCATTGGCAGTCTAGTCTACTGCAAGAGTAGCGCTTTAGACCAAGCGGCCACCGAAGCGGGTAAAATTATAATTAAAATAAAAGTAGGCCTAATCTATTTTTTTTTCTTCGCTCTTCAATTGGGATCATACATAACGTGTTCTAACGCACTTTACATATCTATGATATATGTGGAAGACTTCCATAAAAACGTTCCAAGCGTAAACGAAGAAGCTCACATTATTTGACATAAACAAACTAAGTCATAAAATATTCTTCTACGAACAGAACACTTGTGAAAAATGGGATCTCTATAAAGAGTAGCTTCCTGTAAAGAAAAGGTTCCTTCCCAGATCAACAAAAAGCAAGTGGTATTATTTATGTCCTTTAGATCCTGGGTCAAACCTACACCGCAATAAAAAATCCTCCTCCTCCTTCCCCTTTACCTCACCCCATTTTTCTGCTCTTTCTGCCTATCAAGGCCACCACATGGGTAATACAACATTCCAAAGGAAATAATAAAATATTAAGACGGCAAACAGATTCAATAACGTTGGGCCGTTTTATGTCTTCTTCTTTTTTGCGAGTGGGTTAAAAATAATATAAATACCTACACACATGCTCTATGAAGGCTTATAATATAACAAACAATTTTACGTCTACGTCACAAGTTAAAATAAAAAAAAACGTAGACATATTTTATTAACTGGATTGTTACACTGTTGCAGTTGATTGTAAATTATTTTTTGCAAACGTTTTTAGTACTTTTAGTTTTTTTTTAGTGCTATTCGCGTTTGTAGCATTTCATTTTAAGCGGTCATTGAAGAAGGTTACTGTGTAAGAAAGTTGAGAGCTAAATGTTTCAAAAGGGATATAAAATAGGTATGTAAATAAAAAAAAGTACATTTTATAGTATACAGTGGAAAACTAAATTTTCATGTTTTAAATTCCGTGTGCATTTATAAGATTAAAGTTTTTACTAAAAAGTATAATATTTGTAGTTTATATTTTTAAATTATTACTATCCCTTTTAGCTTGCTGTGGGCCTTGGTTATCTTGGAATAAAGTGCTCGCCACGTGACCCGATGTTTGCGAGCTAAAACTGGCTCAGGTCAACGGATATTTACCAAGCGACTAAAATCCTTACCACAACTTACCTCGATAGGAAATAAAGCCGTCGATCTCAACACAATTGAGCCGTGTATATGTGCTATCTTCCCAGTATAATGTGTAGTTTCTTTCTCGTTCACTGACACAGAAATTCAGTGCAAGAAAGCAGCATTAAGCTACTCCACTTTCAGGAATTCCCTTTCTTTATCTCAGATGATGAGGTTGGGTGACTCTAGCCAACCGAAGGGCTGAACGCACGTACTGTTCCGGATTGATGGAAAAACTTATGGTCGTTTTGTTTCCTTTCATACTGCCAATCATGGTTTAAAACTAACCCATCCGAACAATATAGTGAATTTTTAAGTAAATGTATTGACATTAGTTTTGAGATAAGGGGAAAACCACCGTCATTATACGCGGTGAAGAAGCAAACTCATAACGTTGCTCGTTTAAAAGCTGCTCAATTAAAGATCTATTTTGGCTGTATGGTTATTGTGACTTCTGGGTGTCTTTCATGTCTCTTTTGAAGATAAATATAACGACCTTATGACATCCCTTGGGAAAAAATCTAATATATTATGGTTTCGATATTTGTATACGTGAATATATTTTTAAATATCAATGTTAAAATGGTCACATTAAATTTTGTGGTCTAGTGGTCAGGGCTACTAGTTACAAATGCAGAGGTTCCGGGTTCAATCCCCAGCATTTACCGCTTTTCTGTGAAGTGGTAGGTCTGTAACCGGGTCAACTCAGCCCCATGAGGAGAAATGAGAAGCTACTTGAATAAAAAATTAGCGGCACTGGTCTGAAAATCTGAGGTTAACGGAGGGAGGGATAGCTATGCTGACCACATGACACCATCTATCCGCAGAAGTTGGCATTATCGTAACTAACAAACAGCGTCCGTTCTGTCTATATGACTCAATTTTGGGTTGAAGCACTGGAATTTGTTTTGTAATGTTGCAATATTCGTAAAAGTAATAGTTATTTGGTTTTGCGATGGGTATTTTTGCAATTGGTATTTTATCTTTAAATATAAGTATAAATAAATTCAACAATGCAAAAGCTGGTATAAAATGTTATTGATAATTTTATTTTCAGCACTACATACTTTATAATTATCGGTTTTAATATGAAATTTTAATTTAATTATATCCAGGAAAATTATTTAAAAAATCAATTAACTAGCTTAGCCAAGAGCCAAAAATATATAGACCTACCTACTTATATCAATGATATTTCTATGTATCTTTAAAGCAATTAACTATTTCTGCTAACGATGTGCAAACAAACTTGAACCTTTAAACTAACCCTTTATTATTTAAAACAAAAAAATAAAGTCAGAATGTGTAATATTGGACTAAAAGGACAAACACTTTAAAATAATGTAATTCTTTCTATGTGCCTCTTATGAGAGTCTTAACGAGGAACCTTTGTGGTGTTAGTAATCATCATAGTAATGTTATTTTGGATATTAAAGTAATTATTTTTTCTTCGGTACCAAATTATTTAATGACTTTCGAAATGTTTGATAATTTATTTTTGCTCCGCTCGAGAAACAGCTGGTTTTTAAGGTGATAATAAAAATAACGTGAGTTAAGGTCGATATTTTAACACTTCTTAAAACAAAGCACCTTTTTGTTCAAAATAAAATATTAAATTGTGAAATTTAAACAATACTGTTTAACCTTAATTATTTTAATAAGTGGCTGGTCTAATCCAAATCTGCTCCCGACAGGTATTCAAGAAATGTTGAGATCACTGTGTGTGTATAAAATTAAACTAAACATATATTAAATTTTTTTTTGCGTTTATTGTTTTATTTAAGTTGAATATAAAAAGTGTCTTGTTAATTAAAATGACTTAAAATAAGAATGGAGTGAAGGGACGCAAGTTATAGGACGTATTTTTACAGTTTTTATATCAAAACTTTTTTGGTAAAAAGAAAACAAATATCGCTCCATATTCTGAAAATTGTGAAATGACACCTGGACACGGGAATCGAACCCGGGACCTTTGACTTAGTACGCCAATGCCCCTACAACTGAGCTATCCAGGAATTGCCCTTAAAATATGAATGAAGAATGACCCTTAGCACGGGACAACTCCTGCATAGCTCAGTGGTTAGAGAATTGGTGTACTAAGCCTAGCGTCCTGGGTTAGATTCCCATGTCCAGGTGTAATTTTTCAATTTTCAGAATATGATAAAAAAACAATTCTTGAAAATATGTGAAGGACATCCTGGAATTTAATGACGACTTTTTCTCTTCAGTTGAAAAATATTGTCATCTAATGCCGCTATGCTCATGGCAGATATTCAACAGCTGTTGATATCATGATGGGAAGAAAATTTAACTCAGATGTTTCTATTGGAGAAATATTTTATTAATTTTGACCCAAAAAATATGTTTTGCAATAAAAACTTTAAAAACACTTAGCGTTTCTCGCGTTCCCTTCCATTCCACCTTAACTTGTGTTCTCTTGCGCCCCACCTCAAGGTCTGAGTAGCCCGGCCACAAACCATGGGCCCCTCGATGAAACGCCAAGGTGTCCCGATTTCACGTTCTGCGCCCCCTCGGGTCGTGGCGTGACCGCCGTGATGTAATAAGATAGGCGGTGATCGCGCGGCAGGAAGGTGGTGACATTAGCAGCAATTATTCGCCCTCCTTCCTATCCCACCCCAAAGGTCCACTACAACCAGAGGGGTAGGCGGGGAAGTCGCCTGTGATAGGGGACACTGGTCCTGAAGTGTAATATGGTTCTGATAAAACTTGGGACATCTTGTCTGTTTGTACCTTGGGCTGCAGCCGACACTATTTTACCGATCTGGCTAAAACTTGCTATCTTTGGTTTTCATTAGGTCCCCGC
>CABFVX010000112.1:231663-249594 GCA_902151425.1 Timema shepardi
CCAACCCCCCCCCCCCCCCCCCCCATTGCAACCCTTGGTCTAGTTCTGGTCTTCACAGACCTTTGGGTGTAAACACCCCCGCCGCGACCATTCTGAGACGTTTTCGTCTTTTGTACAGTTACAGTCCAATTTTTATCGAAAAGACCTTATATAACAGTCAGAAAAGTTACTAGATATACTCTCACGTATGAGAAATGTAGCTGTCACTTTTAATAGACAATTTTAATACCTTTAAAATAGCACTGATAATAACATTTTAGGTTGTTAACTTTAAAAGAAAACAAAACATATTTGTGTTTTCTAAAAGGTCCTTCCTATTAAAATTGGACTGTATCACTATCAAAAATTAGGCTGCATCTCATAGGAAACCTTACATCAACTTAGTCGGACCATATTCCTAGCTAAGTGGCTAAAGAATTCAACTTGAATATCTTAGTTTGATACCTTTAATCCTAACTTTATTTATTTGTTTAAACAATTAGTTATTTCTGACTCAAATCTAAGATGCTTTATAATAAAATAGATTTGCTCTACTAAAATAAACACTGAAGTGAAATTTTTAGCGCGAAGCTACAGGCAAGATGGACCAAAATAAAACGTCAACTACTACATAAAATTAATAAATTGATATGAACCAAAATGTATAAATAGTCAGATCGGTATTGGCATAACCTTTAAGAATAGATGAAAATAAAATGTTGAGCTGTTAGTATTTAACAAAAGGCTCTATATTTATATTAGCTTTCAAAATATATTACGGCATGATATATATACATGTATTTACGTGTGAACTATGAATTTTAAACTATTTGGATGATCAAATAAGTTTCTTGCTATGTCTATCCAACTATAGGTTATTACGATTATGTATTTTCTATCAAGCGGTCAGGCAGATAAGTGAGGGAAGGACGTGGGCAGATACATTTAATATTTAAAACCATCATCGGTGGGCACCCAAATTAAACGTCAGTCTAGCTTAGTCTGGTCTGCCATTCACAGGTAGGTCGGGGTTTGAGTTGCTGCTAAGTGTATTGATGGAGACTTTTCTTGTATGGTTTCTTATTCTCCCACCATGCAAATGAGGTATACATTTCCTCCAAGGTATATTATCCTCATCCCTACCTCAAAACTGCAAATACGCAGATATCGCAAACGGTTTGTAAGATTTGGTGTAAATTTGAAGGCTACAGGGGAAAAAGGTGGAATGTCCAATTTTAACTCGAATTGAGTTGCTGCTACCATCTGTTAGACAATCATGAAACTTTTCTAACAGATTTTATATTATAATGATTAAAAAAGGTCTGTCATACTTAAATTAAGTTAAAAAATATTTTCTGTCGTCCTTATGAGGTTTAATATATAAAAGTTATTCTGTTAAATGTGTCTAATGTGGCTTTACCTCTTTTATCCCTGTAACCTTCATTTTTATTTTAAATAATCTTTAGATAAATTCCTGCGAAAAAATATTTTCTTTACAAGTGTCTAGGGAAAATAAATATCTTCAATTTTTTTTAAAAAATGTTGAGTTTTATCTCCCGACCATATATCTGTGAGTGATTGGAAAGGAAGGGTTTTTTTCCGTGTTGGGGTGGGTGACTTGTATTGTAGGAGGGGATGGGGGTGTTTTAGAGGGTTGGTTGCTGTTATTAAACACGTCTCCGCGGGTGAATCTCACTGGATTCACGTCAGTCGGGTGAGATGGGATTGATCCCAAGTTTTTTTTTTAAAGAATATCGAATGACATTAGCATAAAGAATATCAACCGTGCGCCATTGGGGTAACACGAAGCCGGGGTATGACTTTTTTTTTATCTAACAGTGCTAGGGACAGCATAAATTTCCAGAATTTTTCAATGAGAAAACTTGGACAAGAAAATCCCTTTCCATGCTTTTTTTTTATTTCAAATGAAAAAATAATAATCGAAATTAAAAAAGATTGCTTGGTAAAAGGGGAGATCGTACTGTTCGTTTACAAAAGATGGAATTAGGATGTGTCAAATATGTGTGATTAAATTTATAAATGCTTTTTTATATATAATCCGAGTTATATGGTCTAAATAACGCCACAACCCTATGAAGACGTGCTGGGGAGAGACTGGTTGGTAGTCTTGATTGAATAAAGTTTCGAACAATTGTATACAAGAGTTACATGGTGAGAACATTCTTTCGACAAAATATGTAATATATAACTTTTAAAAAAAATTTATTAATACCGCGTTTTACTGCCAGTTAAGTTTATACGAATGTATTATAATTACTCTAAAGGGATAAGGTTGAGGAAGGAAGAATTTTATAGGTAATCTAACCACAATTGCGTGGAAGAGGGGTGAGAAACCAAATGGGAAAACTACCCTCTGTAGACCCGACCATGATCCGAACCCCGATATTTACGTCATCATCAGGCCAGTCTAATACTGGAGTGACTTCCTAGACCGTTTGACCATTGAAGCAGGTAATAGCCCACTTTTAAATAAGAAATAGATTATTATTTAATTTTATCTTTTCATGGAATTATTATGAAATGTAAAACAAAACTATTTTACCTAGAATGTAGAATAAGTAATATTTATATTGACTAAATTTTGTTGTGGTACTTTAAGATTCGAGGCTTCTAAATGCTTATTAAATAGAGTAGGGATACAATAGTGCACCAGCATTATAAGTTTGTGAAGATGGGAACACTAAATTGATAAATTCATACTTGGGAAACACGCCAGTGGACTCGGCCAATATTCGAGCTTCATTCAACTTATGTTGCCAGTCTAATGCCTTATATCCCGTGAACCCCAACGTGGAGGGTTAAACAATTATATTAAGTATATTCGTATTTACTACCTCTTTCCTATATCACGAATATTACCACGCCCGTATCCTAATTTTGGTTGGAAGAGCAGGTTAGAAAATACAAACATATTTATTTGCGGCCAACATTGATAACATTTTACTTTATTAATATCGTTATATTACAGATTCTGATATCTATCAAAAGTGACAGTTGCAGACAACATGACTTGAGGTATTAATATATTACAATGGTTTAAGTAACCTTAGTAGCTGCAATATACTATTATTGTTACCCAAATCATGGTAAAATCTAATCAGTCATCTTGAATTAATCGTGTCATAGGTTAGCATAGATCAATATTTAAAATTTTAGTGTTTTACCAACTATAAATTGCTTCAATGATAGCTTGTGATTTATTTTAAAACATACTCTCCTTCAAATACGCCCACGTTTATAAGTGTATGGTCTAGGAATTCGCTATCGTAAAAAAAATATACTAGATTGACGTTGACGAGAAGGTCTGGGTTCAAATACCAGGGAGTGCGCAAAGGTTTTATTTTTCCTGAATTGTTTTCCCAATTACCTTCTACTTACTTACACCTCTCCTCCCACTTACCACCCTCATCCCAACGTTTTAAGCATAAACGTGCGAATAGTCCAAATGGGTAGCTAAAATAATCTCCCACAAAATAAAAACTGAAAAAACTAATTTGATTTACTACACATTGTCCAATCAATCAGAAAATGAGTTGGTGAAAGAAGGGTAATCAACCCTCCCCTCCCCCCCTCCCAAGTACCATCCATAGAATGATAACAGCGAGGATAATGAGACGTATTCCTCCACCCCTTACCCCCATCCCCGTTCCCACCCTCCACGTGATTTACGTGGGTCCCGGGGGGTGTCATTAGTCCTGGCACGACGTGTGAAAATGTCGTCACGTGAACCCCCCCACCCTTTTCTAGACGCTTCAGGTTACGTCATGACGTCACAGTTAAAGCGAACAAATTACACCCCCTAAGACCGAGAAGAATAGAATAATTACAGTGTCATGATAGTACATGGTTTATAATTACAAGTGTGGCTTTCGTTTGGTGGCACGAAGAGGGTGGACATTTTATGGATTAACAGTTTATTATTATTAATTTAATTTTGACTAAAGTAGTAATTACAAGAATACACACTACACCTTGAACAACAGTATTTTAGCCTGATTAGTCACATTTTGATCTAGAACTCTTTTCTCATAATTTTTATTAAATGTTTTCAGATTTTTGAAAGTCTTAAATAATAACTTATATGTTAACGATGTTGCCTCTTTGTGGCATAGTGGAAAATGAGGATCGGATTTCCTATGTTAATGTATTTACGTTACATTCAGCGAGTTTTAAAGATATAACATCAAAATAATAATAAATTCTTACATAATTATAAAAAAATTCTTAGATTGTAAAAAAAATATCTTTTTGAAGTATTTAAAAAAAATGTTTTTATATATAATCGTCTACAACAGAGATTGTTTTCTATAATCCTATATTTATTTAAGAAAATGGCCAGCAGGAATTATCCATTCAGGATGCAGATTAAAAGGGCCTTATCTATAATAGGAAACAAGATAAAGATTATTTTTAAAGACAAATCTATGCTGTCTAGGCGCAAATAGTAGTTTAGATGCTTGTACTCGTCATTGGAAGAAGTAAATTGCTATCGGAAAGTGCGCAAAGGTCCCGCAGGGTGAACAGCTCATTTTTTCCCCCACCCCCCCCATCTATTTCATACATTGGCGTCTAAGTGTGATAGAGCTTAAGTGCATCAAACTAAGATGCAACCCGCTTTGCAAATAAACTTCGAATTCATCAAGTAGGCAACGTAATTAAAGAAAGTTATTAATGTATTTTACAGTTAAAGTGATCTTAAAAATAAGGAAATTCTTAACCTTAAATAATATTAAATTAAATAGATTAATAAAATATTGCTTTTTTACAGAGCATTAGAAACATATTTATAGTTTTTATAATATTTAATTCATGCCACGTTTGTCTATTTTTCCGTTCAGATGTTTTTTTTAACATTTTCTGGTAATATAATTGGTTGAAATTCTATATGGAGTTTTCTGGGAATCTGAGAATTATGTGAAAAATCTTAAACCTGAAAATTTTTGAAAGTGGTTAAAACTGTGTCCCCGAAAAGTTACTTACAGGCCAAAAAATCTATTTTGTTCAATTGCGCTGAAATTCGATTTCTGGGGGTTTCTTATACAGTTTAACACAATTCTACTGTAACCTTTTTTTTTTCGAAATTCTAGTCGGCTAACTCTAAATTAAAACCTAAATAGTATGAAAATTTTCGAAAAATGTAACTTCCCATTTACTTTTAAATACATTTTACATCTGGAGGTTTACAAGGCTGATAAGATACCTTCATTGTTTTTCCGAAATTAAAACCAACTTACCATTAAAATCAACCAACCATTGGTATTCAAATGGAAGATCGGGGAGGTAATGGAAGGTATATAATTAGAAAAAGACCTTTAGGGGAGTTAGAAAACTAAATTTGCCAGGAATGTAAAGGGAACACTCCAAAATACCAAATTAGTGTTAAATATTTTATTTTAGTTAGTGGATGATGGTAAATGTGGAAGATGGAAGGTTTGGTTTTAAAATTAACAGAAATAACGAATAACCTACTTATCAGCGTGGTAGAAGATTTAAATTTGCCAAAATGTAAGAACCATCCCAAATTGTAATGAAGGTCTGAATATTTTTAGGTTTAATAATGAAATTCCCTATATTGAGAAAATATTTCCCTCCAAACTTTCAAAACTAAAAAAAAAAATTTTTTTTAGATGCAAAAGAAAATTGAAATATGTTAGTAAATATAAAGTGTCAAACGCAAATAACTAGAATAGATTGAAAAGTGAGAATTCAAAGTGGAACTACGGGAAATGACAAGGGCTGGAAATTTAAAAAACTAAAACTATCAACCATTCATCGGCGAGTTAAAGAATTGGAATTTGTTGAGATGGTAATGAGACCCCATCAAAAGCCCAACAATTTTAAAATGTAAAGTTATAAAATGAGAGTGTGGATGTGGAGATATTGAAATTTTCAAAATTAAAGAAAAAATACCCTTTAGTATGATATAGGACATACATTTTAAAAATAACTAGAAAAGTATGAAATTTTTTTAAAATTTAAATTTAATATTCGGGTTGAAGAAAAGCTAAGAATTTTAAAAACTACTATAAATTGTTTTTACGTGTGGTAGAAAATGTAAATTCTCAAAATCCGTTAGGACGACCTTTCCAAATAATCAAAAATCTAAAAATATTTACAATTTGAACTTTTATAATTAGTTCCAAGAATTAGGGTTTCAAAACTTTTCAAGCCAATAGAAAAAAACACTTCTCAGCGCGAAATAAAATTTAAAATTGGCATGTAAATAATTCTGCTTCCATATCCAAATGATTTCCGAATAAATGGAATTTAAAAATTGTAAAAAGGGAAATGCAATTGCTGGAAATTGATACAACTAATGTAAAACACCATTTTCGATGTGGTTGGAAATTAAAATCAGGCAGGCACGTAAAATAACTATATCGGGTAGCCAAATATTAAAATTTCAAAATTGGTATGTAGGAACTGAACTGGGTTTATAAAGGGTGGGGATAGGAGGGGCAGTAGTTCGTAAAAAAAAATGTAAATTTGGAGAATTTGTAAGAACATAAAAGTAGAAAGATTTGTATATCAAAAAATAGGGATCTGGGAAAGGAATGAAAAGTTTGTGTGTTTGTGTTGGGACTGAAGGGGGTGCCTCAAAACTGCCAAACTAATTAAAACAAAACATTTTGCTATAAAATACATTTTTAATTTTGAAGAGTTTTATAAGGAACCTAAAATCACACAAAAAGTAGGCCTAAATATTACCTTAAAGGGGATCCATAGCAATGGTATTACATAAATTAATATCACCTATAAAGAAGTGATGTAATATTGAGAATAAACAATTTTTGTTGGGAAAGCTTGGTGAACCATTATGTTCTTTAGGAAACCATGATGATAATTTATTCCATGTGTGTCTGTATCAGTCTATTATTTCATTTAATTATTGTATAGTTATCTTAAATTAATAATAAGGCTTTTTTTTTTAAATGAGCACAAGCTTCCTTGCAAAGACAGGATATAATTTTGATTCTTCTGTGAAGACAAACAAATTGAATTAAATTGTAGTTTTATACATCTTATTAAAATAGTTATATTTATTTTAATATAATTAAATAATAGATGTATTATTCAACGGTTTCTGTATGAAATATAAATAATTTTACCATCTTGTATAATTTATAATTTTATTTATTTGCCTATTTGTATTTAATAATTATAACTTGAAATTGTATATTTTCAATTAACTTGGCTTCTCTCGACAGTCTGAAGTCCACATAATCGATAAACATCTTACTTGTATTGTGTATTTCATAAAAACTCTAATTATTTAATTATTTTTACTAGAAAAGACTCATCTAAATGAACACGTGCAATGATCGTTAACCAATTCTAGTCTAGTTTGCCAGTGATGAGGAGGTCGGGACTCAAATCCCTGGTTTTCCCTTAAATAGTTTCGTACTCCTCGTCCCTGCGAATTCAGATATATTTCCTCTAAATCCTTCCTTTCCCATCTTTAATCCATTATTGTAACCTAGACTTGTATTAAAACATGTTGTAAGATAATAAACAATACGTGAAAGTAGATCTACTAGCTTTCAGATAAGTTTCTATTTATGAAAAATGGACTGTACGCACTCCTTCGATTCCTCGAAAAAGGGACACATACACAGTGGCCGCTTGACAATGTCAAGATGACGTCACCGCTATTGACCTAGCCCAATCGCGGCGCGTTCTCAATCGTCGGGAGAGTATTTCTGTCCCTAGGGAGGGAGGGAGGGGGTGGGGAAGGAAAACGGGGGGTTGATCCGATGCCTTTCAGATGATGAATTTCTGTTTGTTTTAGTGTCTCGCTATGAAGAATCGTTCGTCACCCCCTTGTATTATCCTCACAGCCCCCTCCTTTTTTTTCGTTTCGTTGACATCTCCAAAAGAAAGAACGAAACAAAAAATAAATAGGGAAAACAACTCGGATGGTCAGGAAATTGAATAACAGTTGTGTTTTTTTTTCTCCTCCCTTTTATCGTCTTCAAACAATATTTGCAAAGTTTTAATTTCTAGTGTTGAGAAGCTGTTTTCCCTCCTCCGCTGTTATCGTTCTCTCTCTCTCTCTCTCTCTCTTTCTCGGGATCCTGGAAATGAGAGGAGCCGTTCCGGATATTGTGTGATACGTGAAACGTCCCAGGTCACCCACGCCAGGGAAATTTCGCACCTCTTCCTGTGTGCGTGCGTGCGTGCGTGCCCGATGTGTATTTTGGATCGCTGGGGACAAGGAAGGGAAAGAGAATTTCTTGTTTGCTTTGTAATAATAATCTGCATTATGTACGTTCATACCCGTTCACACAATCCACTCCCAAAAAAAGAACTTTGTTTTTTATTTCAAAAGTTTGTTTATCTGTGCGAGCGAAAGACAACGTCTTTAAAGTTAACCAGATATTTCTTTATATTAATTGGTAAATTATAATTTGGTGAATTACCTCATACTCGTACACTGTACAATCCAAGTTTTATAGGAAGGCCTTTGTAGAAAATACAAACACATTTTTTCTGTGGTCAACGTTAGAAAATACAAAAATATCTTTTTGTGGTGAACATTAATAACATTTGATTATATTATTATTGATATTTTATTGGCATTGATTATATAAAGAAAACTGACAGCTGCAGATCACATGACTCTACGTATGAATACGTGAGAGTATTATCATTATTCTTATTATTATTTAGCACCGCGTCTTACTACCCGTTCGGGTTATACGCTTTAAGTACTAATTACGATATTGGATTAGGAATTGGAAAGGTCGAATTAAAGGAAGTGAACCCGCATTTGCGTGGAGGGAGAGTGGAAAATCCTTTAGGAAAAACCACCCCCAGTTCACCCGACCGATATTCGAACCTCGATCTCCCCATCCTCAACAGTCGAGCTCAACACGACTAGCGCGTTAGCCAGCTACGCCACCGAGACGGGTATGTGAGATTAGATATATACTCCATTCACGGTAGGAATTACTGTCTGAAAGGTCCTTTTTCCTACCAATATCCTACTAATAATAGATTTCCGATAGGGAAAAAGGCCTTTCAGAAAACAATTCCTACCGTGAACAGACTTTAATTACTTTTCTAGCTGTCAAAATAAAAATAGACCACTCCTATCAAGATTGGACATTAGACTCGAGGCTGTTGGTGAAGCAGTTATAAGGCGTTAGACTAGCCTGTCCTTAGCTCAACATAGACGGGAAGGTTGGAGTAGGATCTTGTATGGGTATGGCTTTTCCTGATGTGGTTTTCTACTGATGTTTTCCTTACCTTGTTTAGTACCTCGTCTTACTAGCTGTTTGAGTTGAAACTAAATGTACTAATTACTCTAATGAGTTAAGGATTAGTAAGGTTAAATTTAGAAGAGGCGTAACCACAATAATGTGTTGGGAGAGTGGACAAATATATAGGAAAAACTACATTTAGGACTTCGGATTCAAACCCTGAACTCAGAGTCATCGGTAGTCAGTCTATGGCAGGAGTGACACCTTAAACTATTAGAACACTGAAGTGGGCTTTTCCGTAATCTGTTTACACCAATGCGGATTTATTTATTCTTAAATTTCCACCGCGCTATTTTATCCGTGCAATCTGTACGCAATTTAGTTAGGCTGGTGAGATAGGATGAGAAAATATCTTTGTAGAGATGGAGTGAGAAAGGATGAGAAAATATCTGTGTAGAGATAGTGAGAAAGCATCTGGGGAAAAAATAGTTGAGTGCACCCAATCATGATTTGAATTTTGACAAACCATACTAGATGAGTGTGCCTTTTAATCCTCGTGCACTCCAGTGCAGGCAATTAAGCCGTATGGATATAAAAAAAACACCCAAACCTAGATCCTCATAAAAACTCCACTAAAACCCTACGCACTTACAAATAGTGTAGAGGTAGGTTATCTTACCTTTTATAGGTTCGAATAGAAAAACATTTCATATAAGTGTTAAGTTTTTTTTAACTTACATAAACTTAATAAATATTATCTTTCCAAAATTATTCCTTGCAGTGAAATCATCGCACAAATATAATCTATTTTAATTTATTTTAAAAGAGTTGTCTCTTTTTGACAATCAAAGTGAACAAATATATTGATCAGAGTAATAATATTAGTTCAGGACTTCTTCAAATATATTTAAACGCATTTAATTTTGTTCAGATGTATTGGTATTAGATTACAACATACAATTATTACATTATTGAATTATAAACCAAACATGAAAATATTTTCGAACAATTTTAGTTGTTGTGTTGAAATGTAATTATAGGTTTTGAAAAAATGGTTCTGTTCTTTTTAATTTGTTCAAATAAAACTCAAATGCTTTATAGAGAAACTGTATTATTTTAAAAATAAATTTTGTAGCTATGACGCTAGTATATATACTCGCGTATGTTTATATTTAAAATTAAATAACCTAATGACAAGTATTTCTAAAGATATTTTTTACTTCACTAACCTAATTTTAATATATGGTGTACCTTATACTCAGCAGTAAATATAAATATCATCCACAAAGCTTCCTCCACAACATATACATAAATTAAATTGTTGAGCTAATCCCAAATTTAAACATGATTTGTTTTAATTTTAAAACATGTATGCAAACATGCAATTTTTCCCAAGAATTACCCTTTGGAAATCCCTTTTTTCCTACAAAAATCCTAGTATAAATAGGATTTTGTCGGGAAGATAGGCCTTTCAGTAAGCTAGTCACTAAAATATATTGAACTAAACAGATACATATCCCCACCCTACAATTAAAACGTGGAATCTATATTTAATTCTTGAAATAAAATAAATATATACATATATAATGTATTATTATTATTATTACTATTAGCACCGCGTCTTACTACCCATTCGGGTTATACGCACTTACGCTAATGTGTAATGGTAGGGTGATTGTGAGATGAAATGGAGGACCTACAGTTTAACGTGGAATCCGAACCACGGTGGAGGCCTGGCTTTCCCCACATCCTCAAGATGTCTTGTCAGAGGTGAAGGAAGGGTTTGGTAATCAGATAAATCTATGCCGGGACCGAGGATTGAACCCCGGCCGCCAGTACAGAAGTCTGACACCTTACCCCTAGACCGCCAGGTCACCTACTATATAATGTAGAAACACCGATGGTCACCAGATCTAAGGCACCAGTATCACTAAAATAGATTGGATTTCCGATGACAGGAAGGTCTAGGATTGAATACAGGCTGATTAAACTAGAAACGGTTTTCTATATGATTAATCATTGTTGTTTTCCCACTATCTCTTAATGTAAATATGCAAAGAGTTCCTCTAAAACCCTAAGGACACATTCTAACCCCTTTTAGTAAGCTTTTTATAACCATAGTTCTAAACGTAATAACTAAAATAAAACACAACCCTTAAAAAAATAAATTACAACGTAAGAAGGAAATTTCTTACTAGATTCCTTTAAAAAATCGACTTATTATGGGTTAGTTTTGAGCTTAGTATATCGTGAAAATTTAATTTCAGACACCCAAGCGCAAAATAGTTACCTTTTAAATACATCCACGTAGTTCTAGTTGAAAGCCACTGATTTATTAAATTTTGTTTTACAAAATAGATTTCAAGTTTTAGTCAATTAATTAAATCAAACTTTAAAGTCAAACCAATCAAGATAGGTGTAAAGTCCAAGTAAAAAGTTATTGATAAAGATAATTTTCCGATTGGAACGTTTGTTCATTACTTTATAAATGTGATGTAAACACATGGATTGTACATTTAGAGTAGAAAACCCAACATATATTAGTCTACTGGGTATAATTGAAGCATACTGTTTCCCAAACCGTCGAAAACAAAAACTGCAACTGTCTAAACTGTGATTGATCACAATGGAACCATTTCAGAAAACAATAGAATATCGGCCGAGGGGGGGTGGGTGGAGGATTTTAAAGGGAGAAGTGTTGGGAGGCTAGGGGAGGGTTCTGGTGGAAGGGTTGGGTGCTCTGTTTGGAACAGAGAATGTTACACTATGAGGGGAGGGGATGAGGGGGCTAAATTTTGAATAACTCATTTTAACCATGGCGGTGGGGGCCTTGTGTGATGCTTTTCACAGAATCACAACACATCAATGGAGAAATAAATGGACATTGATGAAATTATAATATTTGAGAGGGTGTATGTAGTAGCGCAGGGTAAACTGGGAGGTTTTCATTTTCAAACAGACTGGTAATATTTAAAAAAAGAGAGAGAGAGATACCCACGGTTAGGAAGAGTTGCATACATCTGCGAGTGAAAAAAAAAAAATCCTACACCCTCCAAAGCCTTTCATTCCCCATTTTGCATATTGGATGTTAACATTTAAAGCGCCGGTTCTTGTGATGTTTCGGATTGTTTTACATTTTAAGTGTTTCGGATGTCTGCAACCGTGAATGTTACACACTCCTTTAACATACTAGAGCCACTATAAGTGGAAGTCACATTTCGTTTAATTCTAGTTGGGAAAGGAGAAAGGGTATTACAATGTAATGTGTGGTCAAATGAGCCACAAGATAGGGGCCTACCCACTTCTGTGTTCGAATGGTCAAAAGGAACCATTTTCGCAATATACTAAACTACCGATGGCTGGGAGATTAGTGCTCAAATACTGGTAAACTGTACTGTGAGTAGTTTTCCCAAAATGGTTGTACACCCTCCCTCCATGAAAATGCGGGTACGCATACTCTACACCTCAACCATCCTCATTCTTAACCAATTAGCTTAATTAGTACACATGTGTATACTCATTATTATAATAGGTAAATAAAGTATTGGGATTTATTAGTTACTTTAATAAATGAAAAATTTAAAAGGAGTGCACCACCATTTTTATGGAGGGAAAATGGTAAAACAAGCCTAAGTAAACTTAGTTCAATTTACGAGTCCCTTAATATCCATCACCGGTAAATCAGACTAAATGAGCCTGACATTTATTCTGCGTGCACACTGATACGGGTAATCCAAGAATTACTAAAAAAAAAAAGATTTATGGCATCATCTCAAAATCGGGCCATACAAACCGTACAGTCGCCGTCGGTTTGCAAAAATAGTTTCAATTTCTGTGGATGGAGGGTGTCATATGGCCAGCACAACAACTCTCCCACCCATTAGTCTCAGTTTTCTAAACCGTGATCGATACTTTTTAACTCAATGTAGCTCCTCATTTGTCCAAACGAGGCGGATCTGACCCCGTTCCAGATCCACTGCTGCACAGAAAATCTGACAGTGCTGGGGATCGAACCCATCAACACTGACCACTATAAGATAGAGGTGGTACCAGTGGCTACTAACCAATATTTTATTCGAGTATACAATTTAGTTAATGCAAAAAAAAAAGGAAATATTTAAAGTTTGGCTTCTGAAAAACATGGTACGAACATCTTGACCAACATCTATAACTGTTGTTACTGGTCCAAGTGACGTAAAACTAGATGAAATAAATCATACAAAATGTATCAAATCAAAGGGGATACGTAGATAGAAAGAGACAAAATATGATAGAAAAGATAGACACAGAGAGAAATTACGTATTCATGGACATTTCGTCTATCCTCTTTCTCCTTTTCTTCCAATTTAGTTGAATGCTCCATCTCTATCAATGTAACCCAATTAATGTATTCAGGTCTTTTGATGTTTGAAGTGTAATAATACAGCGTGCAGGAGCTGGGTTGTATTAGAAATGTATTACATTCAAACCTCTGGATCCTATGTTACACCCTTCACTCCTTTCCTTGAGGCTTGAAATTATTATTTATATGTTAGAAAATACGATATTTCAAAGAGGAGGGTGGAAAATAGTTAAAAGGCCATCTTGAAAATGTTATACAGCGTGAAATATAGTTTCAGATAGTGTAAAGTGGTTTCATTTTAGTTGTTTCCATTTATAAATCTTGCTTTGCCTTACTATACAATGGCATATGTTATAATACAGGGGGTCCGCTTCGGTGTCCGCATGGTCTAAAGCGTCACTTTCACAATATATTAGAGCGCCTATGACGGGGAGATTGAGGTTAGAATCTCGGTCAGGTGTACCGAGGGTGATTTTTCCTAAATGGTTTTTCACTCTTAATATTCGAAAATGCGAGCACACCTCTTTTAAATTAAATCTTTCTCATCCCCCCTACATTAGCGTAACTAGGGCAGAAGTGTATAACCCAAACGGGGATCATGGTGCGGTGATAAAGAACAAACAAACAAAAAATATAATCCTAACCCGCCTAGGTGGCGTGATTGGTTAACGCGCTAGTCGTATTGAGCTAGACTGCCGAGTATGGGGAGATCTAGATTCGAATCTCAGTCGGGTGAACTGGGGGTGGTTTTACCTAAATACTTTTCCACTCTCCGTCCACGCAAATCTTGTTTCACTTCCTCTAAATTTAACCTCTCCAATTCCTAATCTATTAGCGTAATTAGTACTTAAGCTTATAACTCGAACGGGTAGTTAGACGCGGTGCTAGATAAAATAAATATATAAACCTACAATGTAATCGAGTAATCAGTTAAGGTAATACTGCTAACATTTGGGTGGTATGCAAGAACAATAATAAGCCATTATCAGTCAAGCAAAAGTAAAGTCGGAAACTTTGCTAGAACGTCTGACTACACGGTTCTTAGTGTGGAAGAGCGGTGTTTTTTTTGAACAGATTAAGGGCCAGTTTCATAGTCAAACTTAGTACGCCTCAAGTGCAGCGCTACACTAAGTACATGACGACACCTACCTAAACCAGAATTGAATGGGCCGTTCTCACATAGGAAACTGGTCCATTCCATTCTGGTCTAGGTAGGTGTCGTCATGAACTTAGTGTATCGCCGCACTTGAGGCGTACTAAATTTGACTATGAAACTGGCCCTAAGAATCATACGATTACAAAAAATTATAAAAATCTAAGATTGGACTATAGTAGGGAATAAAGTAGCTTGGTAAGAAATAACAAGGACTTTTAACTATGCCGGTGGTTTTCAAGGGGTGCGTATGAGTAAGAAAACTTATATCACGTGAAAATGGACATAAATGAATCATTAACTGGTTCAGAGTGATGCTAATTTCTTAAGGTGATATGGAAGAAAACGTGAGTTCACCGTTTTTAAGAACATTTTTAGTTTTTTGGTCAAAAATAAATTAAATTTTCTTTCGTGTTTAGTTTAATCTTCTACACATGGTAGTCTTAAAAGTTCTTGAATATTTATTTTGAGCATTTTGTAATTTGCCAGGTAACATTTTTAATTCCTGGCCCTGTGTCTTACAATAGGTTCAATTTATACGCATTTGAACTAATTACTATATTGTAATGGGGATGAGGAAGCTTAAATTTAAAAGAAGTGTATTTGCATTTGCATGGAGAGTGAGGGAAAACCAATAAGGAGAAACCTACTTCAATACACCTGACCGGGATTCTAACCCCAATCTCCCCATCATCAGCAGTCCAGTCTAGTGCTAGGATGATGCCTTATATCAGTGTTTATCAAAGTTTTGGTGATGAAGGGCCGCCTAATTGAGGTTATGAGCACTCGACCACCTGGGCTCGTTAGAGGCTCCGCCCCCAAACCCCAATGAGCTTTCTTTGTAAGTGTATGTAAAATAATTTAATTACAAAGCCGTTTTTTTATAGGTCTTACCGTTTAGCCACAATAGACCTGCAAATAAAGGGTCCGCACCGACTTTAAAGTTGCTCCACCATTTTGAAATTTTTTTAGATTTAAAAATTGAGTTTTTCAACTTTTTGAAATTTTCTCGTCGATTGCAGGCTAGAAGCTTTAAGTTTGCCAAATTTCAAGTGTATAGCTCTTGTGGAAGTGGATGAATATTAATGTCAGTGAGTGAGTCAGCCGTGTGGCTTTATAGTAGTATAATATATATGACTAACTTTAATTTATTAAATCAATTGTTAAAAACGAATATTATATAAGTTGATTGAATAAGTAAAGTATAGTTGAGTGTTTGATTATTTCTAACTCCTTAAACCTAATAATTTTTGATAAATTAATTGTTCCCATTTGTTGATTTAAGGTTGGTACAGACTGAATTTTCTACCGAAGACTGAAATACAGAATAATATGAATGTTTCATATGTAATCTTTTACATTTCAGATTTTTGTTTTATATGTGACCAAACTTATTTAATTCATTATTAATGCTAAACTTCCTGGGATCCTGTGGACCACTTGATAGGCTACCCCGGGCCACACTTTGAGAAACAGTACTTTATGCCATCTGACCATAGAAGCAAGTAGCTTTTAACTCCAGTATGTCCATGACAAACATTTATAAACGGTTGATACTACTATGTGTAGAATTTCAAATCTTCTGGAGCAATATTTTATAGATTTTTTCAGCAAAAAAAAATAATGCTATAAATATTTTTTTTTAATACTGGCCAAAACTCGCATTTATTTCCAAGAATGATGTAACCCTCTGTACCCCAGAGCTCGTGTAATGAGGTCGAAACCTAATATGCGTCAGTTCCAGTCACGTGTTTTCAGATACCTATTTGATACAGACTGTACAATTGAGGTCTAGCAAGCCATTACCTTCCGTCTTCCAGGCTTCTAACTCGGTTATTGTACAGTCCTTTTGTTTCCCTTCATATTCGCTCATTGGATTCTGGTTGGCACTTTCCTCTGCCCCCCCCCTCCCCCACTCCCCCTCAACCACCCTTACGCTTAACCACTTTTGTGACTTTGCCCCGTGTGACATAAACACCTTGTGACGTATTGATTCCCGTGGTGTGGAGTCGAGTTTCTTCGCGACTCGGATTTCTCTGACTTTTAGAACGTTTCTGTCCAAGGCGACGTCAACTGCAAATATGTGACCGATGTCACGTGAATTGGTAGAAAACTGACTGAAAAACATTATTAGACACCTTACAAGTCAAATGATTATGATCTTTAATGATAAAAGATCCGCTTCTGTTGTCGAATGTATTTGAGAAGTTGTATCGAAAGCGTTTGATCAAAATGGCCAAGTAGAAATATTAAAATACTTGGGGGTCATATTTCAGAAAATTCAATATTGTCACCATTCACTTATTCTCTGGCATTAGTAACTCGATAGTTAGTTGCGAAACCTACGAAATCACACCACCAATCTCTATCTTGGGCTAGCTATATCAAGTCCACCTCATTACACTCTATGCCTATCTTGGGCTAGCTATATCCAGTCCACCTCATTACACCCTATCCCTATATTGAGCTAGTTCCATCCAGTTTACCTCATACCACACATCTCTATCTTGAGCCCGTTCTATCATGTCCACCTCATTACACTCTATCCATATATTGAGCCAGTTCTATCCAGTCCACCTCGTTACACCCTATCCTTCTCTTGAGCCAGTTCTATCCAGTCCACCTCATTACACCCTATCCTTCTCTTGAGCCAGTTCTATCCAGTCCACCTCATTACACCCTATCCATATATTGAGCCAGTTATATCCAGTCCACCTCATTACACTCTATCCCTATCTTGATCCAGTTCCATCCAATCTACCTCATTACACCCTCTCTTCGGGTACATTCTAATGTTATCCTCCCATCTGCGTCTAGGTATTTCCAATAGCATCTTCCCATTGGGATTGACAGTCAATACCCTGAACATGGTTATATATTCTCCCATTCACGCTGCAGATCCTGCCCACCGTAATTTTAGGAATTTTATTACCCTAAAAAAATGTCCGCAGTACTTTATTAGAGTAATTAAACTGTGCATAGCCCAGGTTGGTTGTAAGACACTCAGACTTCTGTGCTGGCGGCCGGGGTTCAATCCTCGTTCCCGGCACAGATTTATCTGATTACCAAACCCTTCCTTCACCTCTGACAAGATATCTTGTGAATGTGGGGGATGCCAGGCCTCCACCGTGGTTCGGATTCCACGTTAAACTGTAGGTCCTCCATTTCATCTCACAATCACCCTACCATTACACATTAGCGTAAGTGCGTATAACCCGAACGGGTAGTAAGAC
>CABFVX010000112.1:264413-283232 GCA_902151425.1 Timema shepardi
TTTTTTTTTTTTAGTCAACACAAGCAAATTCACAACAAATACATTCTTTCTTAATTTATAAAATCAGAATAGAGCCTATATAAGTTTGCTTCCACTATTGTATATTTGTATGGAATCACTCAAATATTCATACTAATATCTAGAGCGAAAACTGACCGAATGTATTAAAGACTTTGCCTACCTGTGACGTGGCGGCAAGTTGAGATATGATCTCCCGTGTAGTGTATTTACGTTTTATTTGGTGAGTTTTAAGATAGCGATCCGCCTTGGTGGCGTAGTTGGCTAACGCGTTAGTCGTGTTGAAGCTCGACTGCCGAGGACGGGGAGATCGAGGTTCGAATCTCGGTCGGGTGAACAGGGGGTGGTTTTTCCTAAAATGGTTTTCCACTCTCCCTCCACGAAAATGCGGGTTCACTTCCTCTAATTCAACCTTCCCAATTCCTAATCCATTAGAGTAATTAGTACTTAAAGCGTGTAACCCGAACGGGTAGTAAGACGCGGTGCTAAATATATTATTATTTAAGATAGCGTTTAAATAAACACCATACATAATTAATAAATCAAACAAATAGTCATAGATTTTCACAACATTTTTATTGTCTTGGAGTTTTTTTTATGGCAAAGGCATTTTTTTTAAATCATCTATAACTGATGTATTCAAGAAATTGACTTGTAGGAATCTCCATGCAAGGATGTAGATTAAAAAAAGTCCTTGGAGGCAGGATGTCTATCTAGATTAGAAAGCCAGATATATGTATTTCTTAAATCCATGTCAAAGCTTCCCCGGTTCAAATACTAGAGTGTGTATACTCGTAAGTGGAAGAGGTAAAGTGCTATTGCAGAGTTAACATACCATTTTCTTCCTTCTTTTCTATTCCGTAGATTGGCATATAAGTGGTTAGAGTTCCTAGATGCGTCAAGTTGAGATGTAACCCGTTTGGCCAATTAGCTTCAAATATATCGATTTGGCAATTAAATGCAAAGAGAAGTATTGTAGAGAAAAAACTCACCCCTAATTTTCTGTTCATCCAAGAGTTGTCGTTCCAAACTCTCCTTAACTTCTCTCTCACGTAGAATATCCATCTTGAGCTCCGCTGAAATATATAACACAACATTACACTGACGCCATACATAAGTCACACAAAAAAAAAGACAGTTTGAAAACCGCTGATGTTACAGCCATTTGTGGCTCCACGTTTATTGGGACTTGAATGCCTTGGGAAAAAAAATGAATTCATTCGAATACATACATCTATATACAGGACCACCCAGAATGGGGGGATCAAATGGGGAAGTTAGCCCGCCCCCCCTCCCCCCAATCGTCAACTTACTGGAGCTGCCAATTAGTCAAGTATTTCTCTTTTACAATAGCAAGTCTTGCTGCAGCCACAACACACACGAATAAAACCTATATTTTATGAACCCGGCCGGCTATTATGTAAAATCTAATAATAATGAGAGTTTAGTAAAAATAAAATTATTAAAAGTATTTTTTTTTAAATGTAAAATGGGCCCCATAGTACTTCAGTCCTCGAGGTCCCATGAATACTCTGTATGTTCCTGCATGTTTGTATGTATATCCTTAGGCAGCTGTCACATTCTGTATTTTTCATCGACAAATATTGCAACATGAACGTTCAGATAGAATGGCAAATAGCACATGGAACATGAAAGAGTCCAGTCGTAATGGGCTCGTCCGATTAAGAGGCTCTAATGCTACTAGCAATTATCAAAAGTCGAAATAATAAACTATGTTTTTGGGTACACCCAGTTATTCAAAGTGTATTAGTTCTTGGTGCTTATAAGGTTCCATCTTCCGAATTATCAAAACATCCTGACAAATTATCGACATTTCCTCTCATATCTTCTCTGACACATGACTTGGAATAATCCATCCGCGATTAAACATACATTTCAGGTTATATTTCACCGATACAAACAAAATAAATATTAAATTGTTGCTCATCCGGCATGGTGTACTGAATCGTCAGTCGCTTTCAAACATATTGACTGAATCAGCACCAACTAAACGCTCGCTGCACGTCAACATGGAACAGTTAAATAGTCGACTCAATAACGACGTTGCACGTGGCACATGCTGCATACAGCAGGTATCACTTGTTAACAAGGGTCCAGTCACCGATGGTACATGTGTCATGTCGCATACATCATGTGCTATGTACATGTTTCATCCAATGTGAACGCTTACTTAGAAATTTGTCTAAATTTGTCTAAATCCGTATTCGCATTTCTTGCAAAAATAATCCCTTAGAGCTGTCTAATCTAAGAGACTTGAAACAGATTATTGCTAAGGACCATAAATTGTTTACATTCTATTGATTATTTTTTCCCTTTCACAATCTTAGTAAATTAAGGGTCTTAGATATTGTCAATGTGTTTTGTATAGAAGAAAAATAGAATAAGCAATTAACTTTACAGGTAATAAATGAGTGATCATAAACACTAAGTGTTTCTAAATATCTTAAATTCTTTTTAGAGTCCACCATCGGCTGCCTCGTAGGCTCAAATACATACCTATTAGATTAATTCATTATCAGCTTGAATATGACAAAAATCAGAATCTGATGACATGAATATAGTTAAACTATTATCAATTAGTTTTTTGTGTATTGTATTTTATTTAGAAACTAATTGAAGTAACCGGTGTTGCCATTGATATATATTTTTAGTTTAGTAATTGAACGTGGAAGATAACTTTAAATTCTAAATTTCCTGCTTGAAACTGCAGATATTCGTACAGAGGGGTTATTTATTTTTAAATTTTCAGACTTCTGTGTGCGGTAGATATTGTGCAAAGCTCATGCCAGACAAATAAACTCTTCATTTTATTAATATTAATATAAGGGGGATACATCGGCTATGCCATTACCCAAAAGGGGTTTTTGCAACTGGTAAAAGTTTGGAAACCCTGATTTGGATTATTAAAAAGATTAATATTTATTCCAGTTCGACCTATTTAAAAAATAGTCTATAACCCTCACTGTCATGTCTGATCATATTTACGTTTCTTTTAATTCGTTTCCGTTTTGTAAAGCTGTTGAATAATATGTTCTTTGCCATATTTGTCTTGAATATTTAATCACTAAGATCAGTTCAATAAGAAAAACTCACTGCCACTAAACGTAGAGCTCGTGAAATTCCTGAAATGTAACTTCTCTGCAGTTTCTTATCCTAAATCCGTCTTAACACTCCCTTGTTTTCTTAGGACTCCTTCCCTCTCTAACTCTTGAGGGGGTTGAAAAACACTAAGTACTACTGCAACCCTGAAACGTCCTTTCCTCATCCCCGTAGGCTTTGTTAGTTTTCGGATTCGAAGAAATAATTCTACTTTTGTTTGTCCTTTTGCAGCATGATCTTAATTAGCATTTAAATCTAAAACATTTCCTAGCGAACAAGAGATGCCCTCAGGGGCATCTAAAACACATACATGCATACAACATACCACTGTTGTTATGCAAATTGGCGAAGTGATGTCGGAGAAATACAGGGTGAAGGCGCAAGGGTGATGGGTGGGGGACGGGGATTCTCGAAGATTAAGGGGGGTATCTAAGGGGGTTGGCGGAAGTGCGTGCAGGATATTGGGGTTAAACACCACCCCTAGAATACACTTCCTCTTAACGGAGTTGGGAATCAAATCCGTAAGTCAATTTATTTTCTGAAAAGTAGCGTTTAATGTTTAGTTGATTAAGTACACACGTTTCAAATTAACGATAGATATTTTCTGAGAGTGATAGAGTTGAGAATATCTCACAATAGTAAATTTTGAAAGTACTTATTTACAATAATATTCGTTATGAATAAAACTACACAGTTTATGTACATTGAATGAAGACAGTGCTAAACATACACAATGGGTGCTACGTTTCCAGGGTGGTTAGCAGTCTCATGAAGTTTCTCTTTGAATTCCAGCCTAATATTCAAGCTAAATTTAAAAAAAAATATCCTGGAGTCTTTTTAAAATGCAAAGTTTGAGGTCTCTAAGTTTAAGGGTCCTGGAGGTATATTGATGATTACCCACTATTTTATTATGTGAACAGGAAGGACCTTTTACAAAATATAAACATTATTATTTTACTTCAATCAATGACTACATTTTACTTTATTAATAGTGTCATTTTATAGATATTTGTGCTATTTATCGATAGTGACCATTTCAGATAGGTATATATTATTAATAATGATAGGGTATAACCCGAACGGGTAATTAATACGTGGTGCTAAAAAAAAGGCGTGTATTATTTACATCGCTCTGTATTTCAGTTTGCGGAAAGATCATCCAGAACAAATACACCGTTGCCAACAGGACGCCTGAAAGCACTAATCGTACATTCTTTCCGTGGAGACTTTTTCTATGTCCCGACGAGATGACAGGATGATGGTCGTGAATATTACTTGTAGGATCCAATAAATATCTTAACCTAACTTGAGCCTAAATACCCAAACACTGCTGACTATTGGAATTATTACCCTTTCGAGTAAGATCTTTTGGTAGCTTTTGTAACTGTCAGCTACTGTTCTTCCTACCCAAATCCCGACACTTTTTAATCGAACTACACTATTATAAAAAAAAACTATAATTTTCTAAAGATATCCTTTTAGACTACACTCAAAGAGTTCACAAATGTCCTTAATAATAATCTCAATGAAAAACTTTTGAAGAACAATGGCTTCCCTTTTTTATTTAATGCAACCAACTGTTGCGAACTTCAAGAAGATGAAAGAAGGAAGGAGATTAGAATGAAAATGTTTAGGGAATTGTTTGTTTTAATCTTTTCTTATTGCAGGGGTGATCTGGTGGTCTAGGGGTAAAGTGACAGACTTCTGAACTGAGTGTCCGGGGTTCAATCCTCGGTCCCGGCACAGATTTATCTGAATGCCAAACCCTTCCTCCACCTCTGAAAAGACGTGTATTAATCACAACTTGTGAGTCTGGGGAATGCCAGGCCTCCACCGTGGTTTGGATCCCACTTTAAACTTTAGGTACTCCATTTCATCTTACAAACACCCTACCCTTACACATTAGCATAAGTGCGTACAGCCCGAACGGGTAGTAAGACGCGGTGCTAATAATGATAATGATATTGCAATTTTTAGGTTAGGTACTGTGGTTATTTCCCCGACTCTTGGATGCAAGGTTCCGGGATTCAATATAGATTTGTTGCACTTGGGCTAGTTTTATACAAGTATCCTTGCGCGCCGCTCTGAGTGTGGGTGTTACCATTACATGTAAGGAATGAAACGCGGGGTGGAGCGCAAAGGCGCGCGCGGCGTGGTGACGCGCTGCAGTGGGAGCCCAAATTTAGCCGTCACTCTTGAAATGAGCTGAACTGCCGATGACCGGGAGATCGGGCTTAGATTCCTGGTTGGGTGTATGGAGGATGGCTTTCCCTGATTGTTTTTACAATTTCCTTCCACGCAAATGAGAGTGAGCTTCCTCCTTTCTCATCCTTGACCCATTAGAAAAATTAGCACAGATGCTTGTAATCCGAAAGGGTAGTAAGACTCGGTGATAATAAAATATACTTCTAGAAGTCTCAACAATTAAAAAAAACCATCATGAGCTCAAGTGAAATTCTAACATAACATATTACCCGCTTTCGTGGCCGCGTGGTCTAACTCGCTACTCTAGTGTTGGGCTAGACTGCTGAAGACAGTGATATCGGGGTTCGATCCCGGTCGGGTGAACTGAGGGTGGTTTTTACTAAATGTCTTTACACTCTCCCTCCACGCAAGTGTGGGTGCATTTCCTCTAAATCAGCCTCCCTAATTCCTAACCCATTACTGTAAGCAATATATAGGCGTATGACCTGAACCGTTATTAAGACGCGGTGCTAAAAAAAATAGATTTCTCTTTATTAAAATGTTTATGGTCCAATGGCGTGATAAACATGATAGGTTTTAAAGAAGTTTTGAGATTAAAATATGTTTAAAACTAAACTTAAACATATTAATTTAAGCAGCACTTTATTTATTTTGGATAAGGAAAAAAAGCTATTGAATGTTAAGTTATATACTACACAAATATTGATATTAACTCACGTTCCCTCCTATTCTACCTCGATTCAATTTATATCCTCCAACTGTATCCTTTATTTTGAGGACCTGTTGTTAAAAAAAAAGTATCAACATCAATAATTAACAAAAGTGAAGTTGTAGGTCTGAGAGTGTGTTTCTGATGGTATGATATTCCAGAGGATTACTAGCACTAAGATTCCAATACCGAGCATTCCAACGTTAAACTAACCCCTTATTGTCCTCTCGAGTGAGCGTGGAAGTGCTTGGTGTTTCGCAATTCTACAAGTGGTTTTCTAGGGTCAACGGTCGTACCAATGAAACCATAGGTCGCTTGAAAAAGAAGTGGAGGGCCGTTGAATGTTGCCAAGCTAACCACAACTTGTTTAAACTGTACCTGAGAACTGTTCTCATCATTCAATAGTAGAACATTCATAGGCTGCTTTTCAACGGAAATATTCATATATTCCCACCTGAGGAGTGTAGTTAGTTACCTGTTTCGGTGGCCTCGTGGTCTAAGGCGCAACTCTCGTATTAGAATAAACTGCCTATGAAGGGGAGATTGGGGTTCAAATCTCGGTTGGATGTACTGAGGGTGTTCTTTCCGAAATAGTTTTCCACTCAAACTCCACGCAAATGTGGGTACAATTCTTCCCAATTTAACTTCATCATCGTTAGCTCATTAGCGTAACTAATATATATGTGTATAAACTATACATCTAAGTAGTAAAACGTAGTTCTAAATAATGTGGGTGTAGTTAGAGCATATCATGTGTGTGTGTGTGTGTGTGTTTGGTCAAATGGGGACTGATTGAGGGAAAAACTACATCACAGATACCACGTCTTACTACATAATCAGGTTATACGGATATTATGTTAAGTACTCTAATAGGATGAGGAAGGAAGAACTTTAAAGATAATCTACCCATATTCACTTGGAAGGAGAGTGGAAAACCACTTAGCAAAAAAAACTCAGTAGCTCCGACCAGAGTTCAACCCTTGATTTCCCCGTCATCAGCCGGTCAGTCTAACATGAAAGTGATGCCTTAGACCATTCGTCCACTGGAGAGGGTGAGACAGGTTTAAAAATATGGGTCTTCCATGGTAACATCATCCATTTTAATTTACCAAAACTAATTATACTAACTTGAATTTTAAGTTTAAGTATTAGAGTAGTTAAAGTTTACTTTAGATGATTTTTCTTATAGTAAATACTTTGATATTAATTTGAATTAAAAAATATGTACACCTTTCATTTAATCTAATAATAGACGTAGCATGGGTTTTTTCAAAATAAAAATTATCAAGTATATTTTTCCAGACGCCTCTGTAGGATATATGTCTATTTAAATAAGGGTCCCGGGTTTGATACTTGGAATTAATGAAAAATGTATCATTGATGGGATTGGGGCTAGCCTTTTCATATTGATTTAATGGCTGGGGGCTGAGAATTAACTCTGTATTAAAAATAACAGTATTTCTAGGTCATGCACTTACATAATCATATGGTTCATAAAAGTTAAATACATAAACTAGATAAAATAAGTTTATCATAGAGTAATAATTTTTCTATCTTTATTCAGTAAAATTTATATTAGATTAAAATAAGTTAGGGCAATATTCAAAGTATTTGTTTAGCCACTAAGTGTACCCACATTTTCGTAAAGAAAGTAGTAAACCATTTAGGAAAAAACATCCTCGGTACACCCGACCAAGATTCGAACCTCAATCACTCCGTCAATGGCAGTGTAGTCTATTGTGAGAGTAGTTCCTTTGACCATGCGGCCACCGAAGCGGGTCGTATTTAGGGTAAAACTTATGTCTTTATTAAAAAACATAGTAGAGTTATGATTAGAAGAAACTTAGAGAAAATACAAACACATTTTATTTCAGTCAGAAATTATAACAGTTTTACTATGTTAATAGTTTTATTCGATAAGTTTCGATAATATCTATCGAAAATGACAGCTGTAAATCACTTGAACAGATGTTTGAATAAGTTAAAGTAGTTCTCGTAACTTCTTATGAAAATCGGAGTACAGCTATAAGGGCATACTATTTTCTTTATAGCATACAATGAAAGGAAATAAGGTGAATCATCATTTGAACTCCCCTTCCCTATTCTCTACAAAGCTCGCGTTAGCAACCGAATATTAACAAAGCCCAGTGCGGGTAAAGCAAAGCGATGTGAATATTGTAGAATGTAGAGTAGACTCCTAAACTAACATTCTGTTCCGTCGGAAACAGTATCGAGCTAGTTAGTTGTATAATTGAATTACAAGCGAGCTCAGAAGAGTCTTCTAGTGTAGGGATAATGATGCTTAATGCAATGTTATGTGTGTAATTAAACTAACATTATTCCTCGCAAGGCAAGACAAGAAAAGGACCGAGGAAATCGTCGCTGAGACGCTGTAGTTGAATTGAATTTCCAGAAGTTGAAGAGGGAGGAATAGGGTAGACGTAAAGGGACTAGGCTGTTGAAGGGTTCGTACAGAAGAGAGGGTTGAAGACAGAAGAGAGAGAGTGGGGATCAAGAATTACAGGGAGTAAAGAGGGAGGGGGGGGGGTTCAATAAGAGCTTTTGTCAGTCTTGGTCTGTTGAAGAATTGTGGGCGGAATTGGGGGGGNGGGGTTTGATTTGAAGGAGGGATACGTAATTAGATGAATTGTTCGATAGGAAGTTTAATTCTTCTAGATAATTAAAATGATCAATATCATTTTTTAAATAAAGAAATGTAGTGAGCATTACATACTAAAAATAGAATTATTGATATAAAAGTTAATGAAATAACCATGTTAAATATCAAAGCCTGTTTCTATTTATTGGGATGTATGTTTAGTCCACCAAATCACTTAAGAAATCATTAATAGATGTTCCGTCTTACGACAGGTCCGTTCCTTTTGTCAGTGAACCTAGACTGCCAATGCACCCTGTCCTCTTGCCTCCTCCTTCATCTTCCAGAATCTTCTTCTTTACTTGAAGTGATGTCTTATTTGAATCCTCCTCCTTCCTAAGCTCCTATTTCCCTCAACCATCACTTCAATGACGTCGTGAAGATGACAGTTAAGGATGTGTTTGATCCAGTTTGCTTTACTCCGAAGAATAACATCCAAAATGGTTTTCTTCTCGACGACTATTCTTAACAAATACCGGCAAATTATGTTTTATATTTAGTAAGGTTGTGAAAAGCTTCGAAAAATTTGACTTTGTTTCGAATATTGATCAGTTTTGACTTCGCTTCGAAATAAATTATAGCCTCGATAAATAGAAAACTTCAAAAATAAAGGTTTTAAAACTAAACCACTAAAATACACATTCATGTTCACATGTCAAACGTATAATGTAAGTGAATTACCTATTTTAGTAATAAAATTATTTATAAGAATTTTTGCAATAACATATTTAATAAATTATATTCAGAGTCTAAATAAAGTGAAATAATTAATTACAGTTTATTTGCACTTTTTTGCAACCCTCAGGTAGAGAAGAGAAAGAAGTATTATGATCGTCTTTAAAATCGAACTTAAGATTTTGATGGATGTCGATATTTCATGGCCCACTGAAAAAGAAAAAGTGGATTTTGCGATTTTGTCTCTCTGCCTGTATGTCTGTATTTCAGCATAGAGCCTAAACAATTTTACCGATTGGGCTAAAGCTTGATATCTAGGATTTTAATAAGATCCCCCCCTCCCCCAAGGAGTTTTTGGAGTTAAGCCTAAAATTAGGGATAGTTTACTGAAGACAAAGGGAGAAAAAAAATCTATTTTCTTGAAATTTACTCAAAACTAGTTTAATTAAAATTTGTATACAGACACTGTCGAACATTAAAAATAAAATAACGCATCTCATTTTCCTATTAAAATAACTTTGAGGGTACCTTAAATAAGCAAAAAATTTCAATTATGATCAGGTCTCCATATCTATTTGAGATATGAAATAAATTAATGCTGCAAAATTTTAATACCATTAAAATTAATTATTTATTTGAAATATATTTATATACAGCCAATAGTTTGAGATATTGGCAAATATATATTTTAAATCTAAGTGTATGAAATGTATTGCGCTTTGGGGAACAGAAATGTTATTTTATTCTAACTATATTTCTGTAACCGTGCATAGTATTTAATTTAAATTGCTTTTTGGTGGAGTATTTCAGCACAATTTATAGGTCTATTATTTCGTTTCACTAGTTTTCAGTAACTATTTATATTTTTAGTCAAAAAAGCGAGAAAGTCTGTTGTGCAATGAACTATTAATTTTTGCATTATAAAACAATAAAAAAATAATATTCGTACTTTGATTTGGCCGAGGTAATATTTTAACCTATTTAATTTGGTTTTGGTTTGAATCAAATAGGTCGACCTGCCCCACCCTTAGTTTTATAAGCTTAAATCTTGGAGTGTATCGCAAAATTATTTAATTTAAGACACTGATTGTTTCAACGTCTCATTTTAAAATGTTTCTAAATTTAATAGGATTAATACAATTTGCATTTATCAATTTTTACCATAATTACAATACCAGCGGGAAATATAAATATGTATTAAAGTACAGATAGAATATTAACTATAAATATATACTTTTTATCGGTAGTATTTTAGGCAGTCGATGAACCGGAAATACTGACTATTAGTTCTTTCTGTATTTTGTAATGAGACGGTCACTGATATTTTTTCCAAATAATAATTGTTATTTGTCCAGGGCCATTGAGGACCAACATTATTCTAAAATAAATATCACGAACTTTTATTAAAGGGAAGCACAGTTAATTTAATTCAGCAAATTTGAAGCTCATTAAGAGTTAGAAAAACATTGCAAAGTTTTATTTTATGACATATAACATGAAACTGAAACTAATCTTTAAAAGGTGAAAATAATAACGCTACTATAATAGTACAGTATTCTGCATCCCATATCCCTTCCAGCCTATTCTGAGTACTCGTAATAATAATAATAATAATAATAATAATTAGCACAGCGTCTTACTACCCGTTCGGGCTATACGCTTTATGTACTAATTACGCTAATGGATTAGGAATTGGGAAGGTTGAACTAGAGGAAGTGAACCCGCATTTGCGTGGAGGGAGAGTGGAAAACCATTTAGGAAAAACCACCCTCAGATCACCCGACCGAGATTCGAACCTCGATCTTCCAGTCCTCAGCAGTCGAGCTCAACACGACACTGAGTACTCGTATTCACACTAATGAGATAGAGTTTAGAAAAGTATAATTTGAGAAGAAATGTATCCACTTCTGCGTGAAATAATAATGGAAATTCATCTAGGAAAAACCACTCAGTCTGGATTTGAACCCCTATCTCTCCGTCATTGGCAAACCAGATCAGACGGGATGGACATATTAGCACTGCTTCTACTACTCGCTTGAGTATTAAGGTATAAAGGATAACGAAGGTTAAATTTAGAGAAAATGTAGACGCATTTGCGATAAAAGGGAGTGTAAAAACATTTAGGGAAAACTACTCTTAGTAAGCCCTACTGGAATTCGAACCACTATCTCTCCGTCATCGGCAGTCCAGTCTGTTGCTAAAGTGATGCCTTAGACCATAGGGCCACCGGGTAGGTTCACTATTTGAGAAATATTACTCTTACATGTTCTATACAAGATGAATACCCCCCTCTCAAACCTGTCTCCCCACTCACATACACACACACACACACACACACACACACACTGTAACCTCATGACCCAACAGGGGTGTTGTCTCTAGGGGAAGGTGGGGTAAGTACGCGCTCCACTCAGAGGGGTTGAAATTCAGTTAGGACCACGGTAGGTAATTACACGTGGCAGCGTGTAGGAGGCGCATACCCCTCCCTGCTATCTCAAGTCTGTAACTTGTTCTGATTGCACAGTTTAGTGATATGAAGATTGGGGACGTGCAGACAGTAACTGTTGCCTGGGAGTTATTAGGACTGTTCATTCTGCTCCCCCCCACCCCCTCCCTGTCTTTCTATTCTCATTTCTACCTCTCTCTCCCTTCTTTTATGCTAGTTCCGTCTTTCTCGATGGTTCTTCTTGGACGACTCTATACATAATAATCAAATGTAATAATATAAAAGGGGCTTTTAAACTTGAATGACAATGTGATGCATGTTTAATTAAATCCAACAGTTGAAACTAAACAAAATAGTTCTACGAGCTATGTTTCGAAGATTTTCAACAAATTTTGTTCTTGATAAATTTTCTTGGGTGTGATGTGTTAAATATATTGAAAGTACTAATCACACATGAGGTTATCTTAAAGAGGTTTCCCTGAATATATGTTCATGAAAGATAACGTGACATGTGGAGCCAGTTGCTCTTTGCCAGTACACCTAAGGTTTGATAAGCTCCAGTCGATTTGTTTTTAAGTTTAGTTTATTATTAATCGTATTACGATAATAATAAGTTCTATTAATGGATGAGATGGATTAATGTATCTTATTGTTATCATCTGTATGCTAGCGGCCGGGGTTCAATCCTCGGTCCCGGCACAGATTTATCTGATTACCAAACCCTTCCTTCACCTCTGACAAGACATCTATGAGGAATGCCAGGTCTCCACCGTGGTTCGGATTCCAAGTTAAACTGTAGGTCCTTCATTTCATCTCACATTCACCCTACCATTGCTCACTAGCGTAAGTGCGTATAACCCGAACGGGTAGTAAGACGCGGTGCTAATAATAATAATAATAATAATGACTGTGTTGAAATTCAAACTATCAAAGTATGTTATCTTGAGGTAAAGTGCTAGCCGCAGGACCCGATGTAATCAGTCGATTCAAAAAGTGCACCTCAAATAATTAAAATAAAAGTATTAAATTACTATGTCACCTAATCAAATGAAACTCGACTCCATTTTTCCAAGAACACTAGACATAAAGTCCTAAAAATTTCATGATATTTAAGCGGACTCTGATGTTTTGTTTTGTACATGGCTTTATGGATCTAGAGCTGAATTCTGGGCCAAAAAAATTATCTTTAATTACGGTTATGCTATGAAAAATATAATACCCATTATTTGGAACTTATTTTTGACCACACCTTTTGTACTGAAAAAACTACAATATATCTCTTTCAATTCTGCTATTCCAAGCAAATTATAAAATAGAATACTTTATTATATGTATATTATATTTAAAATCTATTACTCAATATTTCTTGTCAATGATTTGAACATAACATATTTACATTCTTCGCCATTTTTTAAAATCTAATAGAGGGGTCGATTCGTTAAGGCATAGCAAGTGTAAATGGTCAGATGATGATAGAAAAAGATTTTTCTCTTTTCACAATTATATTGTATAAATATTTTTTTTTGTTTGATTTGTTGTTTATACTTCACCATAAACTTGTGAACACCTTATACAATGTTCGAATGGAAATTAACAGGAGAAATGCAAGATTCAAATGGCACTCGCATAATAATCACGACTATTTTAATACTTGTAAATAAAAATTCTAAAATTCCGCTTGCTTGGATTTTGTTTTATAAAAGATGAAATAAAATAAATCTTAAGTATGGCCCAGGCTTTGACATTTCCTACGATACAAAATTCTAAGGCTCATTAGTTCTCTAAGATCTTCGACAGCCCTGGAATTAATTATTTTGACATTATTTTGAAAGTATTTTGATTGTATAACAAATGTTCTTATTTATAAAGGATAGAGACAAAATGTATTGGTTTCTCCAAATAACATGACATAACAATGTTTCTCTTTAATCTACATGCTCACAAAACTTCAATTAAGATTGGAAAATAATACTCAACTAATTTGTGAATCTTTCCAAACAAACTCACAAACACACACATACAAAGCAATGCATACTATAATCCCATTTGTGTAGGGTTTTTTTCATTCTTGGTTTTTACTTTTTCTGGATCTGAAAAAATATTTTCGTTTCATCGTCTTCACAAGAAGTGATGCTCCTTTTTCTTCAGAGTCCCTGGGAATAAAAGCCTGGAAATACCCCCTCCCCCCTCTCGTTTCACCCTTAACATTTCTCCCTCCTTCATATCTATGTAAATATTATCAACTTACGGCAGAGTGTGTTTTGCATCCATCACCTTTTTCTCGCTTTCGTGTTTTCTTCCTTTTACGTCATTTTTTTTTATTATTTTATTTTTTTTTCCGCAAGAAATAATATGAAGGTGTCTTTTTCTCTTCTGTTAAGTTGATTCTGTTGATTTTTCTCCCTTTATTTTACTTTGGATCTACTCTTTGCCTTAAGCACTCCGGAAAATATTATTTGAAAAATGAATGTATATTTGCTTTTAGATGAAAGAACGGGGGAAAGTTGATTGACGAATGATAGCATGAAAAAAAAGTTTTGGCTGAAAACCTCGTTAGTTTAATATTCAATTACATACAGAAAATTTGAGTTGGTTGATATGAACAGTTAAGTTAAAGGACCCGCATCGGTGGGAACGTGGAATAAATGTCAAGACTCCTCTTATCCGATTTTCTGTGATTGAGAGGTCAGAATTCAAATCCCAGCAGGGGGTACTGAGGATGATTTTCCCCAAATCGTTTTTAAATCACATTTCACGCAAACGCGGGTATATTTCTTCTCAATTACACGCCTTTTTCTTGCACCACTGTCACAATTTAATGCGTATAACACGATCAAGTGGTAAGGCGCGGTGGGAAAAAAAGTTCAAGAAATAAATTTACAAATTTGATATAAACGTAAGCTATTACCCAAAATTCAGTAGATATTAAAACAATTAATAAATAAAAAACTTCATGGCGTAATCCCAAAATCAAGCTATAACGACCAAGCGGCAACCACTATTAGCTATGATAAATCAACATTTGCTTATAGAGCGTGTTATATGGTTAGCACAACGAACCCTCCAGCTGTTAATCTCAGTTTTCTAGACCAGATAGGCCACTTATTTATGCAAGTAGCTCGTAAATTGTCCTCGCGGGGGAAAATAATAATAATTTAATAATTTCTCATTTTAAAATAATGCAAATCCATTTCATAAAAATTAATAAACTTAGCAAATTTTTATTAAAAAAACTAAATAGATGCTAAAGTGATATTTCACCGTAAAAAAGGTCCAAATAATATCTATACTAATTACTTTCCAAGATAACCCAAGAACTAAAGGTTTCCCGCTTCTACTCCCAGTGACTGCCCCAATAATCCCCCCTCCCTCCTGAACTTTACATTCGCAGACGTTGAGAAACTGACATGTCTCTATAACGAATTATCGCAATGATGTAATTTCTTTTAAATTTTAATCCTCAGGCTACGCACTACAAAATTGTCGGTCTTCGATTTTGCATTGATGTCAATATTTTTGTCTTAATTTTAGTAAAAACTTAAATAAATGTTAATTTTTATTTTGAAATTAAAATTTATCATACCATTGTAACTTGTTTGATAATAACAATAAGGAAATAAGTTTAGTGTAAAAGTTGTATCCTGATTCAAAATATTTAAAAATATATATGTGTCTAACCACATGTTTGCACCCATGACGCTTCATATAATAGGGTTCCATTTGGATGGTACTACCACTGACGTACCACTAGGCCAGCAGGTAGTCCCCTTGACATTTGACCAGTCATAATTCATTTTACAGCTTTAATTTAAAATATATTCAGAATTACTCGTAAAAGGAGTCTCTCTTTCTTCACGATATATTTATTCTCTGGGGCGAGAGAAACTAACAGCACTTGTAGATCTTTGTCTTGAGCCCACAACAACATATTTAGAGTAACCGTTTAGTTTTCCGATCTCTACCCTTACTTTGTTTACAATAGCAAATCTTCAGCAACAAACATTGGTAAACCCTTTTTATCTAGATCTGATGCTACTGAAATAATTACTTATCTTTTCTTGTTTCTCTTATTAGCTAAGAAATCCTATTTTGCTTTCACATATTTGGTGTTTTATTCGAAAGGTCACATGAGGATTTTTGTCTGCTCCCCTATTTCGTTATTCTTGTTTTGTTGTAGAATCCTCGTGGTATCCATCTAAAACAATGGTTGTATTCTTTCCTTACATTGTAAGCACAAATATGAGCAGTAACTTTGCACTATTCCTCCATGTGTGTTATTTTTTGGCCAGAAGATAGGGTGGAAAAGAAATCCTACATCTATCACCATCACTGCATCGATTATGTTAATTTTTTTTTTATAAAATACCATCTTCAAAAACTTTCACGAGAGAAAACTTTGTACCCCAGCAAGAGAAACTTCATCAAAAGTGGAGGGTAGACGAGTTGAAACTCATACTCAAGGTATGTTTTTTAGTAAACTTGGGTTATCTTTCACACACACGCACACGGTATTCAGTCTAACAGTTGTTAAGGGGCTTAAACCAATCTATTCTGACCGAAGTTTCACAGATGTGTGCTTTGCTTGTGTTATGATCATGTATTTCTGTGCAGTTTCAGCCCTCCCAAAAAATTCCTTTCACTTTCTCCATTGCTGCAACTCTTACCTGATACGCTTGGTCACCGTTTACAGAGCCCCAAAGGTGATAATAAGTATATTATATGCTTAGACTCATTTAATCAATGAAGTGTTAAGATTAGACTTGTTTGAATTGGAGACAGTAATTATATTTGTCTTACAGTTAATATTATTACAAGACTTATCACAGTCCACTTCCTGTTCACCTTCAGCAGCGTTATTCTTTTTTGTTACCATTTGGGTAAAACCTTAAGGCTTTCTCGAATTAAGTTTTCCCCGCTTCACTTGATAGAATCGAAGTGAATGTGGACACTTAAATAGTAAATTATATTTTGTATGTCTTCTTTTATGATGTCAGCTGCAGCCAATAATATTCTTAAACGTTGTCTTTTTACGACTGATCAATTATTTTGTGTGCTGTTTACGACAAAGAAAAAATATTTTTTCCCCAAAAAAAGATTTGAAACACTCATATGATCTTTAAATGTTATAGAAGAAGATTGTTCAGCTATTTGTATAAGAATCCTTTCGACCAGATATATTTTTCATAATATATTGTAATTATGTCAGTGTATTGACGACAATCGCCCCTGTTTTCAACATGCTCGCAGAACATATAAAATTACACCATCCCTTTTGATTTTGGATGACCTACAAGTTCCTTACCTATATTAGTTTTAGAAAACGTTTTGTAACTAACAACTTACAGTAAGAGGGTAGTAAATGTAATAAATTGTCAATCTATGGTACATTATGCTAATATGTCGTAAATAAACATATGCTACATAACTTAAAATGTACTGTACCGTACATTTGCATTAAATGTTTTCTTTCATTATGTGTCTTCTCACATCAAAACATTACCGAAATGCACCGAAGGTATACAGGACTGACACTTGCCACCATACAACAAATACACATAGACATGTTACGGGTAGTGGGGAAAATATGGACAATGTTTAGACTAGCGGGAGATTTCAGAATTAGCCAGGTGCAGTGGATACAGTCGGAAATAAAAATAATTAATCTCATTTACGACCTTATCCGGTTAATATTTACACTAGCCAGCAAAACTGGGATAAAGTGGAATGCTATTTGTAGAACTAAGCACGTTTCAATATTAATTTTATTTCGAAACAATATTTCGAAATTGGACCGTAAATTAGATCGTAGCAGTGCACTAACATTCGAAATGCCTCATTTTATGCTTTATTTTCCACTAACCTAACCTAACCTAGCTTAACCGAGTCTAACTTAAACTAATCTAAAATAGCCTAAGCTAACTAACCTAACAAGCCTAGCCTCAACCATATAAATTGCCAATATTCAAGTTCGGGTGGATAATGTCAATATAATCTGGATAAACTTCTAAAAACATTATTCAATCACCTCTCATTCAACATTATCTAAGTATTTTGGATAGCGACAATATTATCTGAATAATATTGAGTTTATCTGGGTTCGGACTTTACCCGTAGCATAAACAAACACACACACGTTGCCACACACGTCGTCAGCCCAGAGCTGGTTTGCAACGCAATGAGGGTGGGGTTTGAGCATTGCTCACCACACTGCAGCCTGATTTTGTGAGAAATTCTTGTGTACAAACATGTGGATATAAATATCATTTTAAAGATTTTGACTCAGGCTACAATTTTTATACTTTACATATTCACATATTGTCATTTTCAAACAAGCTACAGCATTAAAACTTTAGATATAAAAATAAATAAAAATCAAAAATTGTTTGTTTTGACGTTTTTATTGAAATTAGCACAAACCTAATAGTATTAACGTGAAATTGAAGAGGCGCAATTTTACAGTGCGTAGTATTAGAATTAGATCTAATAAATAATTACATTGTTAAGATTATTGGTGATGGGGATATAAGTCAGTTTCTAAAAGTCTGCTAATGGGAAGTAGTGACAAGTTTTGGGGAAATACACCCCTTATATTAGCCTAACAACTGATCAAACTTCAGCTTTCTCCTGATTATCCCCGACATTTAACTATTTTTCCCCCTTTTATTTCCCGGGCTACGAGCTTAAAATTCAATTTCTAGTCCTATAAACAAAACCTGTCAAATACAATCTAGCAACTCGAAGAAAAATATTATGAATCTTAATGGCTACAACAATAAACATCTAGAATATATTCACGTCTAAAAGGATGCAATAAATGTTTCTGTAAGGTCGCTCTACCATTGACGGAAATGGGGGGAAAAAAACAAGTCAAGACATTTTGTCTCACGACGCACAAACCCAACTTCGAACCAGCTGGAGTTCCTCGCGTCACGAGTTCTGATATCAAAAACAACCCTCTCTAAACCGATCCGTTCATCCAACCCCCCCCCC
>CABFVX010000112.1:283299-307887 GCA_902151425.1 Timema shepardi
CATCCAACCCCCCCCCCTCCCCCCAACTTAGTGTATCCCAAACTCTTCCTGTTCGCGGCATGGTATTTTTTTTTTTACTAATCTTCACAGTGGAGTCCTTTCAAAGCTTCCGTGCAAAGCTTCTTGTTGACAGCTGTTTCTCTGACGCAAGCAACATGATTTATTTCGAAATAATTACTTTTCGTTATGATACTGAAGAAGGGGGGAAGGAAGGGTGGTTAGGGGTTTCCCTGCTACCCCTACGTGAGTTGGGAAGCTTGTGATAGGGAGGGAGTAATGGAGAAAGAGAGATTGATTCATCACAGCTTTGCAAACTGGAATCAAAATTGCCTGAGATGGTTTACAATCGTGATGGACGTACAGTTTTCAACCTGAAAATTTCCTAAGTCAAAGAAATAAATGGATATGATATATTAAAATAACGAAATGTATACATTTACAGTAGCCTATTTAACAAAGTCAGTGAAAACTAGGACTATAATAGAGTCGAGGAAAAGCATACTATTACTCGGTCAGTAAGTTGTTGGCATCTCGCTTTTGTCCAGGAATGAAAAACTCAGAATGTATAAAGCAATAATTTTACTGGTTGTTATCTATGGATGTGAAACATGGTCTCTTACCTTACATAACGAAAATAAATTCAGGGTATTCGAAAACAAGGTGGTTAGGGAGATATTTGGTACAAAAAGGGATAAGTGGAGGAGGTTCCATAATGAAGAGCTATACACTCCGCAATCACAATATATTGTTAGGATACTCAAGTCTCACAGATTACGGAATTAAGGACATGCAGCAAGAATGGGAGGATTAAAAACCGTGTTTAGATTAGTGACTGTCAAGCTCAATGTGAAGACCTAGAAGCAGATGGGAGGATAACTTTAGAATGGACTTGAAAGAGATAGTGTGTAATGACGTGGAATAGGGATAGATGGCCTAATTTTGTAAGTGTGGCAATGAACTTTCAAGTTCCTAATGCCATTGAGTAACTAAATAAGAAATTAAGTCACAAAGTTAGTATACTAATTAAATTTAATCTTTGAAAGATTTTTAAGATTTATTTTGTTTCAAACGTCTAACTTAGATGATCTTTCTTCTTCAGTATCGTTTTATTTTCTTCTTAAAAAAAAAACTACCCCCAGTGCGTCCGGTTGAGCTTAAAGCCTAGACCTCTCCGTAACTGCCCACCAAGTCCATGGCGAATAACACGTCTTACATAGCGTGTTCGTAAATTGCTTTATAAGAAAACTATAGAAAATTTAATTTAAACACAAATTAAAACCTGAACTACTCTGAAGTATTAAATAAAATACTTAATACGGTAATGGACTACTACAGTTTAGTCAACCGTTATGTATTTTTAGTAAAAATTAGCAAGAAAATATACCATTTCTAGGCCTATATGAAATATTACTTTCAAAATATTTACTGTAAAACATTATGACAAAGATTGAATATAGATGATTGTATCCGTTTCCTTATATCTTAAATACCCATGTAAACATAGCCTCATTAATATTATCAACCTCGTTTTTGATGATTAAATAATTATTCCTGTTTTAATTGAAAATGTGTCGCAAAAGTTAAAAAGGATGAGGGGGTAAGACGTCTATTAAATTATCATGAAGTCTTAAAAAAAAGGTTACAGACGAAAAGTTGGCGACCCTTGTATTACACTTCAGGGAATGGAAGAAAAATAAGCAATACGAAATAAAAAGTAAAGAAAGAGAGAGAGAGAGTAAATGGTACGCAGTAAAAACAATAACCCTAGATTTTAATGATGATCTCCCTAGAGGTAGGTTTTATCGCTACAAGATGCTACGGTGGGAAAGAGGTTTAGGGGGGTGTGGAGGTTTTAAAAGGAAGATGGAAGTAATTTGTGTAATTGTGCCATGGCTTTTGCATGCTTTATCACCCTTGAGAATAAAAATTCCCATTTATGTCTCTTGGTTTTCTTTTTCTTTTTAATACATCTCAGTTTTTTTTTTTTTACATTTTGGGCTCATTCAAGGGAAACAGAAGTAAAATTTTAGGAGGCGTTTTTTTTTACTATCAAAATCATAATTTTCGGAAGCAAATTTAAATTATTTGACCAAATTATTGGCACACAAACGAAACTGTCTTACGCTTCACAAAAATATTAGTTTTATAGCTAAATTGCGATTTTTCACTATATATATATACTCTCACGTATTCATACATCTAACCATGTGACCCGCAGATTTCACTCTTGGTAGGTACTATCAATAACTATAAAATAACACTGATAATTTGGCTAGATTTTCTAAATGTTGATACACAAAAAATATGTTTGTATCTTCTAAAAAGCTTTTACTATGAAAATTGGATCCAAGCGTTAGTTTAAAGCTAAGTTCTGTTAATCAAAATAGCACATTGGCGTATCAATGAAAAAAATATATGTTTAAATGATTGACCCTAATAGTACTAGTAATAATAATAATAATAATGGTACTCTTCGGTGTATTTGTTGTGGTTGTTAGGTACGTACGAGTATTTACAATATCTCAATTCTCCTGCATCCAGTCCGCATACTTTTAATATACCACATAGTGAAATACAACATAATTTCTCACTGGTATATATATATATATATAATACCTTAGCGGGAAATCTAACCTGTTACTACGCTTAAAATATCCGACATACCTTCAGGCTCGTTGAGGAACAATTCTAAAATCTGTATTAGGAATAACTGCAACGACATACTTTATATTTTACTGCACAATAACTTTCGGGATACGCTGTATAAACAACTGTAGCTAGATTTAATGATTCAGAACAACATTTTAAATATTCCCTCGACATGAGAACAAATTAATCTCAAGTGCAACACAAATATTGTTTTATGAATCACTTCACCAAACCGTTGGTATGCCATCCTTTTTTAAAAATAATTTATAATGTTTGTATACATGTACGTATGATTATTTCTTAATATTTTATCCATCCCCTAGGTAGTGAAGTTGAATTATATCGTTGATAGCTACAAAGTCTCATATAACTTAAACAGATAAATTTCAGGTCTTTCCTTTTAAGTTCATCCCAGGCAATAAGAAAATCCTCGTAAGCTTAAAAACATTTGCATATCACCCACTAAGTGTAAGCATAACATCTACCATCAGGGACCACGAGAAGGGGGGGGGGGGGAGAATTTTCTTTTTAAGGGGGTTTAAAGGGGGTGGGAATGTATTTCAGCTTGAAACAAAGTTGCTAGGATGAAAAGGGAGAGGGGAAGAAGATGAGAACAAGAAAATAAAGACACCTATAAAGGAGAAGAAGGAACAAGAGAGGAGGAGGGAAGAATCTTTCTTAAGGGTTCGCAATATGTGAGGCGGAAGCCACAAACGGCGCCCTGCGGATCTGTTATAAGCTCTCATTTCTAAAACTAACATCGCGGAGGTGGGAGGGGTCACGGTACAACCCCTCCCACCTACCCTTGAACCAACCCACGACCCCCTCAACAATAACCTTCGCTTTATTTATGTATTACAATTTTCTTCAAACATGCTTGAAAAGGAAATATACATGCGCATGCTGAAAGTGAGAAAAGGAAGGGAATTTTCCCCAGTCTCAGATTACCCGTGATGCTTTGGGAGCACACCTTTGAGTAAAAAGGTTCAGTCGACATTTAAGGTGGATATATTATTACTTGGATTAAAAAAAGTTTCAACCTATTTTATCAAAGCTATAGCAAGACTGTTTTATAAATAATATATTTTTAATTGGGTAAACTTCCTCAACACACAAAGTACGAGTATAATCAGGTTATTTATGAGCTACAGTCCAATTTAATAGGAAGGCCTTTTTAAAAAATACAAAATAATTGACATAATTGTACGGTTTTAATAGTCATTCTTAAATTTTAAAATGACACTTGGACTCGGAAATCGAACAGAGAATCTTTGGCTTAACACACAATTGATCTTACCACTGAGATATCAAGGAGTCGTCTCAAGTTTAGGGTCATTTCTCACTCATTTTAAGGCCAAGTCTGTGATAGATGTGTGGAAATCGTCAGCTATATATATTAGTTATCAATTGAGATCGCGATCTATCAGATATCGCAGCCACCATTGTCTTTATCCTACCAATAGTACAAGGACAACTGTACAAATGCGCACATAATCATGGATTCAATTGACAAGCTACTATATTTGTTAGGTACAGTTATAGCCGTGGCTAAACATAATGCTGAAAAATGACACTGGACGACTCCTGGGTAGCTCAGTGGTATGACATACAAAGTCAGATAGTCCAGGTTCAATTCCCATGTCCAGGTATAATTTTTAAATTTAAATAATATGATATTTAGATGCGGCTATAACCGCATTGGACTGTAATAATAGCCCAGATATTAAATCCAATATTATATTGCTTGGTATCTTTAAAAATATGGATGTAGGCCTATATACAAACAAAATCGTATGGCACTTATGACCGGGAGGGACTTTCACATCCAGGTTGGGTCGTCTTACGTGTAGATTAGACTATCGGACTCGCTGGTGGCACAGAGCTTTGTTCAGGGTACACCACAGGAGGTTGTCTACACGTCAAACCCGCAATGAGATGACGTGATGATAGTTATTACGAAGTTGTGGAGCTGATGTGAGTCTCAACCTCACTTAGGATTAGTTAACCAAACCCTGGTGAGCGTTGGGATTATTCCTCTAAAGGGAAAAATAACAAAGGTACCAGCTGGGAATCAAACCCGGGACTCCTAGGTTTCGTAGCCAGGTGCAGTGACCACTAGAGCACGGGTACGGTTATATAAAAATCAAGAGCTGAAGATTACGTGACTAGATGTAAGAATATGTGAGAGTATATCTAGTTGATTTTTTTAGTTTTTATATAGGCTCTTTCTATTAAACTGTAGCGTAATCTATGACAACACCAATTAATAGTTCCTAGAAAATTACTAGCCCCATGGAAGGAAAAAAAGTTTATGAATTGTAAATATATATATATATANTAGCCCGTTAGTAACGTAGGTGGCCCATTACATGTTAGCAAATGATACATTTCAACAGAAAGGTAAGGATAATCGCCTAATATCCAGATGAGATCCGCCCAAATCAAGTAGGGATAAGATAGAGAGGTGGTATTAATATAGCTACAATCAATGTTTAATTTCATTTTAGTACAGTTAAATTCTGGCGAAGATTTTTGAAATTACTCTACCTTCTCCAGCCTTCTCCAGTTATATTGGGTCTATTTATTGTAAGTCTATAAAACCAATATTTACACACTAAGTAAGAGTGAAAATGACAAAGGATGCCGACTGAACTGAATAAATTATGTCGAGGATCGCCATGGCCAAGGAAGCTTTCAACAAGAAGAGTTACCCGCCTCGGTGGCGTAGTTGGCTAACGCGCTAGTCGTGTTAAGCTCGACTGCTGAGGACGGGGAGATCGAGGTTCGAATCTCGGTCGGGTGAAATGGGGGTGGTTTTCCCTAAATGGTTTTCCACTCTCCCTCCACGCAAATGCGGGTTCACTTCCTCTAATTCAACCTTCCCAATTCCTAATCCATTAGCGTAATTAGTACTCAAAGCCGTATAACCCGAACGGGTAGTAAGACGAGGTGCTAAATTATAAATAACAAGAAGAGTTCTCTGCTGACCAGCAAGTTGAGTTTGTAGCTGAGGAAGAAACTGATAAAATGCTACATTTGGAGCTTCACGCTGTATGGAGCAGAAAATTGAACTCTTAGGAAGATGGAAAATAAATATTTGACGAGCGTTGAAATGTGTTGCTGGAGAAGACTTGAGAAGACAAGGTGGACAGAGAGGGTGCCAAATGAAGAAATCCTAAAAAGAAGGGGTGGAAAGAGATCCATTTTGGATGTGATTCTTCGGTGCAAACCAAACTGAGTCGGACACATCCTCAGGAGGAACTTTCTTTGCATGACGTCAGAGAAAGAAAGAGTAAGGGAAAGAAGAAATTAGGAAGAAGGATTCCAAAACTGGATGACATGAAGGAAAGAAGAAAATTCTGGGCGCTGAAGGAGGGGGCAGAGGACAGGGCATATTAGAGGTCTAAGTTTCACTGATAAAAGGAATGAACCTGTCGTGAGACAGAACACCTACTAATAAGAATAAGAAATACTAATTGCATAGTGTATACTTTTTAAATTACAAAATTATTTCAGTAGCCTTGACAAATAAATATCCAACTAGACCTTCATTATCTCCTTAAGAAAGAGAAGATACATCTCCAGTAAGTCCCAGCAGCGAGGTAGTCTTGTTAAACAACCCACCTCCAACATCTGCCCCACCCCTGAGAGAAGATACATCTCCAGTAAGTCCCAGCAGCGAGGTAGTCTTGTTAAACGACCCACCTCCAACATCTGTCCCACCCCTGAGAGAAGATACATCTCCAGTAAGTCCCAGAAGCGAGGTAGTCTTGTTAAACAACCCACCTCCAACATCTGTCCCACCCCTGAGAAGATACATCTCCAGTAAGTCCCAGCAGCGAGGTAGTCTTGTTAAACAACCCACCTCCAACATCTGTCCCACCCCTGTGAAGATACATCTCCAGTAAGTCCCAGCAGCGAGGTAGTCTTGTTAAACAACCCACCTCCAACATTCGTTAACTTAATTGAATTTAGATGAAACAATGTGAGCGTGGAGGCGTCGCGAGGCTAACCTGGCGACATCCCACCGCTCTAAGAAAGAGGCTGGGTGTCACGAGTTGCTCCCGTGGGTCTCCACTGAGAGATTTATAGCACCAAGGTGCGTGCGCACCCTCACCGAGGTTAGCTCAGATTACACCTACTGTTTAATCAATCCTAGAGTGCTTCCTGATAAAACATCTCCATTCTTTTAGGTTTTATTACAAAATAATTGTTTTTTTAACTATGTTATTTCGTTATTTTAAAAATACGGTAATTGAACCCGGGATTGACTTATTCTGCCAAATTCATGGGTTCTGGGCTCAATACCCGTCCTCAGGTTTAATTTTTCAACATAATTCCATTTTATCGAAATATAATAACAAATAAGATGAATTAATAAATAATTATTACTTTAGTATAATATAAACCAAGTAAAACATTCATATAAACCTGATTCTTAATATTATTATTAGCACCGCGTCTTACTACCCGTTCGGGTTATACGCACTTACGCTAATGTGTAATGGTAGGGTGATTGTGAGAATGAAATGAAGGACCTACAGTTTAACGTGGAATCCGAACCACGGCCTGGCATTCCCCACATTCACAAGATGTCTTGTCAGAGGTGAAGGAAGGGTTTGGTAATCAGATAAATCTTTGCCGCGACTGATTCTTAATAACATACTAGTGGTTAATCAGGTTGCTTTAGCAGCCTCGTGTGTTGTATGTCAGTAATAATTATGTATCAGTTTCTTGATTTTACAAATGGATAATAAAAATGTATGTATAGTTAAATATTGAAAGCATATTGTTAAATATAGGCAATCCCTCGCGCCCCCACTTCCCCCTCTCCAGAGCGGTTTTGTAAATACGTATGGAGATTCTAGGGAGTAGGGAGGTGAGTTCCGGGATCTAGGTTAAGTGATATAAATAAATTTAATTATCCTATATGATAACAGAATGTCTGAGTTATGCCGATACGAGATTTTAGTTTAATCGGTCTTGTGATTTTCGAGTGAAAGTGTAAAGTATTTTAGTAGCACATGAAACAATGACAGATGATTACTTCATAGTATAGTAGTAGATTAGTTCATACAACCAGAGAAACCAATAAATGTATCAAACTGTGATAAGTTGTAAAGCAAAGTTATCAATTCAAAATGCGAGTAATGAGGAGTGTAAGAATAATTGAACTAGCATTAATTAGCCTTTCAGGACGGAAATCATTAAGTGCATAGTCAAATCAGTACTTGTATACAACCAATAGGGATATAATCGTATTGTAAGCTTCGAGTTTGATTTATTTTTAAAAAACTGACAAATAGGCCCCACATTAAGATTTTGAATAAAGTACATTTCTAAAAACAATTACAAATAGTTCATTGATGCTAAAAGTAATGTTACCCAATTGAACCACACAACACACGAATATTGTAGTCACGTGTATTGATTTTAATCACTTCTATGTTTTGGAGACCTCCTAGACCAGTATGCTACCCTCATTCTATAAATGTAACATTGGTAGTAAGAGATCCTGGTGTATTGCTTTGTTTGGCTTTAATTAAATTATAAAAATTATTAAATGAAACATCTACTTGAAGGAACAATATCTTCACCCTGCAGTATTTTTCTTATGTTACGGGATGTATTAAAATTATAAATACCCAAAGACTATCCTCAATTATTTTAGAAAAAATTAGGCTATGCTATAAGAATATATTATTCTAATTGGGGAATTTAATGTGTAATTTCTGAACTGATGGATTATAACAGCACACAATTTACAAATTTATATTAATATTAAAAAAGACAACACCAAGTAATCCTCACGTAGATTGGTCACTGAAAAAAGAGAATACCAATATACACCAGAGATAAAACTTAGTTCAATAGAAATATAATCATTTGACTGAAATGTGAACCCATTTAGAATAACTTTGTTTGAGGAAATCTAGATCTATCCTTTTCACAATTTATCTTAATCTTAGAATTGTGACATTTCTTGTAAAGAAGTAATTGAAGATAAACTAATCTTCAATAAAATAAATTCGTTAGAGGAAATCTAGATCTATCATTTTCACAATTTACCTTCATCTTAGAACTTCGATATTTCTTGTAAAGAAGTAATTAAATATAAACTAATTTTCAATTTTCATGGATTTATTCTAATTTTATTACTCATACTGTGATTTTTTTAATTAAATTGAGACGTACGGATAACTTTTGGCTTTTTGAATGAACCAAAGGTTAAAGGCCTAATGTTAAATAACTTACCAAGCAATGCGGGATTTCTGGACTTGAAAACCCGTTTCAGTAGACAGCCTCCTTAACAATTATCACTATTTATTAATTTGAGGATATAAAAGTGCAAAATAGTAATAGATAAAGACTTATATAACTGATAGAATAAAATTTGATTTCCTGTTTTGTTTCTATCGCTATGTATTCGGCTAGTTTTCATGAGCCACACTGCTCGGCACTCGAAAAAAGAGCGTCAGTCTCATTTAGTTTAGTTTGCCGGGGATAGTAAAGCCGGGGATTTGAATCCCAGCCGGGTGTGATGAAATGGTTTCCCCTCACAGAAAATGCGAGTATAATCTTCTAAATTCTTCCTTTTTTTATACTAGTCCCGTTAGTATTTAAAGGCAAATTCCTGGACGGATACAAAGCCACGTTACAGATATACTCGTCAAGCTCTTATTTGAATTTCTTCAACAATTTTATTCTCATCATGACTAACCACCCATTCGGGCTATAAACGTTATACTAACTAAACCTATAATACTCGCGTAGGGATTAATAAGATCTATTTTTGAGGTAAAGTAGCCACATTTGCGTGGAGGTAGAGATGATTTTTTTTTATAAAGAGCCATGATCAGTAAACCTGGCTGGAATTCACGCCCCTTCCCCCCATCACTGGATAACGAGACTATATGAGTTTGACGTTTAGACCGCAGGCTCACCGCTGCGGTGTCTTCAATATTGTTGAGTAAAGCAAACGATATTGTTTATTTTAAATAATCAGCATCTTTTATGCTATCTTTTGTGATCAATTAGTGAAAAATTCATAATTACTGCTTTTATCTAACTTTTTTTAAATCTTATTTAAGGAGATGACTTGAAAAAACACGATATTTAAGCCGGCTCATGTCTATCCCAGTGCCAAGAATGCGTGACTAGGAAATTGTAAACTCCATATACAAGTAGGAACTGCCTGGAATAAAACCACGGACCTTGGCTTCACCAATCACGATCCTTATTTTTATTTATGGGATTGATACCCCCCCCCCCTACTTCCCACCATAAAAATAAAATTCCTCCCTCCTCCTTGTATAATCTGATTTTGGTTGGAAGAGCAGTTTAGAAAATTCCAACGCATCTTATTGCGGTCAAAAATTAACTATATTACTGTTGTTATTTTATAGGTATTGATAATATCTATCAAAAATGACAGCCACAAATCACATGACTTGATATATTAATATATTAAAATTATTTTAGTAAAAATACTAGATACTGTACTTCCTACCAAAATCAGGGTGTATCCATAAACCCAATAGGTCCAAAATGAGGTATATTAGGAAGCACATTAAACGCATTATTATTTATATTATTATTTTTCTTAATAAAAGCAGAACAATGAGCATCCGTGTGTTGAAAATCATTGGCTTCAGCATGGATTTAAAAATAAATGTTCAAACCAAAGTCGTATAAAAGGGTTACTGTCGGCGTCTGAAACACAACTCCTTAATAATATTGACCAAAACAGACACTAAAACGTATTTGATCCCAAATATAATTGGGCCATTTCTCAAATACTTTTTCGCATTTTTTTTAAATTTTAAGAAAGAAAGAAGTAATTTATTCGTTATCTGTGAGTGTGTATTTTCTTTAAACTTGAAAATAATTGCCTCCTTCGGTGGCTGCATGGTCTAAAGTGTCACTCTCGCAATATAATTAACTTTTGATTACGGGGATATTGGGGTTAAAATACCAGTCGGGTGCAACGAGGTCTGTTTTTCCTAAATGGTTTATATTGTCCCTCCACGCAAATGAGATACAATTCCTCTAAATCCAACCTTACTCTTCCCTCACACATTAGCGTAATTAGTACATAGATGAATAACCCAAAAGGCCACTAAGAAGTGGTGCTAAAATATAAATATAATCATTTATAGATAACCTAAAAATCATTATATGCTTTTCTAATCACCCCCAACAATCACAACAAACATTAGGTTTACATTTTCATCCAACTACAAAAAGCACTGACATACTTGAAAGATAATTACAAAATCATTTTTTACCAATTCCAACCAAATTTAGCATGATAATAAAAATGTGTAATTTAAATAAAAAATTCATAAAGGGTTATTTTATACAACTAAATGTTAACATATTTTGGTCAAGTTTTTTTACATGACTCTCCAAGGACCTAATTTAAATTTACTTTATTTTTATTACTAACCGAGCTATCATAAATTCCCACTTCCCTACTATGGAAATAGTAAAGTTTAAATTGTGATGCAACTTATGACTAATTGAATTTTTTTTTTTCGAATACCTCTTTGTTCCGATCGATTGACGTAGGCAATAATAACTTGTCTATTCTACAACAATGAATGTAGTCTGGGCGTTAAACAAACTTTGTAAGAATAAAATAAAATAAAACGTCGTTAATGTCACTAAGCTACATGACAGACCAGAAAAATAAAAGTCTTTGAAATATAATCTTAAATTATAAATAACATAATTCAATGTAATTTATATTTATAAAAAAAAACAATAATTTTAAACTCTCAAAAGCTTGTGGCAAACCAAATAAAATATTTTTTGTACTCTGGCTGGGCACTGTCTTCGTGTGTGTCCAAAAATATTTTAAGCAAATGGATGAATGGCAACCAACATTCGAACACAAAATGGATTCCTCTTTGGTTAGTATATTTTTTTATCCTTCGTATATTTTTTATCTTTCGCAGATATATATTTCTGTAACAGGAATGTCCGCATATTTATAAGTTTAGATATTTTGGGTGCTCTTGATTCAAAAACGATGTATCAACGAATATTTGAAAAAAAATCTCATTGTTTGAATCATATATTTTAATACACTGTTCCAACTTTACTACGTGTAATATATTTATACCAAAATTGTCAATATCAAAATAACTACATTTATTAGTGTAGCAGTAGTATAAGAAATGCAATATAGTCAAATTTAAAATAATATCTTTTTGAAGCTGTTAAGTGAATTTACTTTTTATCTGAAATATATATTTACGTCTGACAAATTTGGCATGAACATTGTAGATCTACCTTTGAACAGTAGATATATTTAAATCTGGGCTACAGCTTTTAATTTTTGTAGATCATAATTTCAGCCCCAAATGTGAAGCAAATTCCAAAAATTGGCTGCCCCCACTATTTTCAAGCAAAAATACAAAGTAAATATTTAAACAAAGTCAAAATGGCTTCTTCTTGAAGGAATAAGGTCAAAATTAGTATGTGTCAATATGAGGACATATTTCAACACAAACATGTAATCAATATTTTTAGTAAATATATTTTTTTTAATGTAGTTTATATCTATTTCAAAGCAATGTGAATTTTGTGTCTGTTGTTTTATATATTTTAAAACATAAATTAATTAAAAAACATGATATTTTTCACTACCCTTAAAATTAACATAACGAAACACACACAGAACAAGTCACACAATATTTTGTTAATTGGTTAGAGTTATTAAAATAGTGTTCAAACACTAAGTTTAGTAAATTATGATACAATATTTTTATTTTTAAAATATTCATCATACTGAAATTTGCACTTAATTTTTTGCTTGTAAAATTGTCAATCATACGACACTGCATGTTTAATTTTGTTAATTTGTCGTAATGAGACTACTTGTATTCAACTATTTACACTTATCTGTTACTAGTTTATCTCTTTAAACATATTAATAATAACAATTAATATATTTAACTTATATTTATATGATAGAACTCGTAGAAAAAGTGTATTTTCAAAGGTGTATTTAATCCACGACCGGACTGTACCCACGGTAAAGAAACTCATTCTCTCTCCTCGGGTTTACGATCCTCCATAAATCAGCCCGCGTATTACCCTGCCCGTATTTCAAACTGTGCAACATTATCACAATGGTGTACGACAAGGTATTTGCATAAGTCAGACATCGCAACTTTCAATTTTACTGGCATTTTTCAATCCATGCCTTGTTCCACTCACTCCCCCTCCCCTTCCCATCCCATTTTGAACCTCTGCCCTGTCGGATTACAGGAAGATACAAAGTGAGTACATCTACTCGACGATGGAGTGTAAAGTTACATTAAAACAATAACCGATGAATTTCTATATAGCCTTTCAGTAAATTTCCCTCCTTTATCAGTTCTAAGCAATCACTTGTACACTCGTTTCGTCCATCTCAAAAAGATTTATCTTCTAAAGTTGCATTTTACTATAGAGTAATATATTGCCAATTCCAATTTTAATAGGATATTAATTTGAAGAGTAAACAGGGTTCATAAATTAAGGATTAAAGTATTTATATTTTGCGCTCATAACTATTTAAAAACAGCCCTATCATAAAACCTACACTTGGCAATCGGTGATTATATAGACTTTACATAATTTTTAAATCTCAAGTCAGGCTTTGATATACGGACCTTAAAAGTTGTGGTAAGAACAAAACAGCTCTTAAGTCCACTGTAAAACCTCAAGTGAATATTAATTGATATCTAATAAATTATCAATAAAAATATCATTATTTTCTTATGAAAATAAAAACATATGAGATATTTAGGACTATCCCAAAGCTAATTTTACTTACGTGAACACGTAAACTAAACGACAATATAGTCTAGTTTAATTTGCTGTTGACGGGTAGTTTGAGGATCAAATCTTAATTGAATGAAGTAAAATATGGGGATAAATATTTAGTTTACGAATGGATAGTTTGATGTGAACAATTCTTTCAAATGAACTAGTATAACTTAACTAGTTCACTTTTTAGAAATTACATAGTTAAAAGTGTATTATAAAGTGGTCAAATGGCGGTAACAGAAATAAAGTGAGTAAAAAAAAGCCTATACTCTCATAGCATATGAGTTATTACTGTAGGCTTTCATGAATTTAGAAGTAGTTAAATGATTGACATTTCACTTTATCAGCAAAACTACCTACTTCCTCCACACTATCCTTCATCTTCAGGCAATACGTACAATTGTCCGAATGTGTATTGTAATGGGTGTAAGCCATTTATTGGTGAACGTTTTAACTGCGGCCCATATTTGGCAAACTACTTAGCTATTAGTCTACAATTACATAAATAAACTGCTCATCACGTTGAAAGATTTAAAAAAATGAACAGTTCTGCACATATCGAGTTTTCCCTTAAATACTTTTCCACGCTTCCTCTACGCACATACGGATACAGTATTTTTTATTATACCTGAATTAAATCTACCTCATTGGTCTAATTAAAAGAAGATAACATGGTTAATAAACATAGTAGGGCCTAAATATTTTAGTTGATGATAATAATAAATAAAGTTAAAGCCTTTTGTTTATATGCGCACTTCTTTCAACCTTCGGTAGCAAGCTAACCTTGACGTGCTACGCTTTGGCGGAACTTATAATATCAGAGCTCTTCTGTAATCGGTCAATGTAAGACCTTTCAAATTAAACGAGAGTGTACCTCCCTCATATTCCGCTGCTTGTATCACGAACTTTGTGACTTCATATTTTGAAAGTTGGACTGCCGGTGGTTAGGCAAAGTGTCGACAGATGAAACACAGAAACACATCCAGTGGGAAGCAAACAGTTCCTACTCTTTACTTCCAGATGTGACAATCGAGAGCGTGTCAATCAGCGCCATCTGGTGGCGAAGTTTACAATTACTTGCCACATCTTCCATCCGCCCGACTATCTGTTTGCCTATACTCTTACCAACCAGACGACAAGATCATCTAAATGTCACCATATTCACATCCTCCTCATCTGTTTAAGTCCTCATACATTATATACATTTTAGCTGGAAGTGAAGAAGTTGTGAAAAATCTTTTTTGCCAAAACATCCGTTTGTATTGTAAATATTATGTTGTAATGATTAAATACTGTGTCTGTTTTGAAATAGTTCTTGAGGAAGAAGTATAGTAGCTTGAGATTCAAAGAGCTCTAAATAAAAACAATGCTGAGTGAGATTTCCTAGTGAAACGCCTTTACAGTAATCGAGACTGGTTGAGCTGAAATAGAGGTTTCATGTGAATTACTTTCATCTTCATTTGTATAATCGTTAATCATAATATATTATAGAACTTTCTTTTTCAAATCGGTGCCGAGTAGGCTAATTGTGGAGATGATTTTATCATTTGAAATCCCAAACAATCATTTGGGTAAACCGTAACAATACTGTTGATCTCAGAAGGCATAATTGATGGAAAGGAAGATAACAGTTTTGTGCATATTGGCATATAATTTTACCAAATACAGTAGTCTCGATTATCTGACATATACATAATATGCTCTTGATGTTATCTTGTCGCAAGGAAGAGAATGAAAATTGGTAAAAAAAACCTTCAGTCACCAATTTTCTAAACAGAGACTTCATTTTTTCATACTACACTACACAATAACAGTTGCATTTAATTGATTTTTAAAAAAAAATTCTGTTAACATGGATAAAATAATAGTTTTGTAATTTATTGCATATTTTATTCTTTGGAGTAGTTACTAATCCTTATTTCATATCCATTCTGCAATTACATTTAATATTGTCGTTCCAGCCCCTACCCTTGTTTCCATATTATCCAACATTTCGGTTATATGACCACCTGTCGATTCCGTTTATGTCGGATGGTCGGGACTTTAATGTATGAGTAAAAACCACCAAGACACCAGTAGTACGTCAATTATATAATTATATACTCGTATGGAAAATAAATGTTATTTATTATAACTAAAGGTTAGAATATTAGCTTCTCGATTCCAAACAACTCAATTCCCTATTCACCTCGTTGGTTAGTCAAATTTATACTATAATATTTATTATTAATCTACTAATATTTAGTTATACTCTAAATTACCTTCAATAGCCCAATTTTTACTATTTAATCCAATATTATAAATATTCTAATGAAAATATTCCAGCTTTCTTCTTTTCCACTCCATGGACAAGTTATTTTAGTTCAATTTTCATATGAAAAACCATATCCTTTCGATACTCTTAAAAAAGGAAAGCTTATGGACTTAATGTAGACGGTTTTTAATAAAAGGGATTATAAGCTCACGGCTTACAAACTAACTTAGCACTGGACCTAATGCCTACACTGAAGCCCAGACGTCAGGTTCGTAATAGATTTGCCTGACTATGATAGAGGAGCTCAAAGTTAGAATCTTGGCCGGGTACATTATCAATGGTTTTTCCATACTCTCTCCACACCTCTGTGGGTAAACTTATTTTATTTAACCTTTCTCATTCGTACCTTTAGCTTAAGCAGCATATAATTATTGTGTTGTACGTTAAGTATTATTATTATTATTATTAGCACCGCGTCTTACTACCCGTTCGGGTTATACGCACTTACGCTAATGTGTAATAGTAGGGTGATTGTGAGATAAATGGAGGACCTACAGTTTAACGTGGAATCCGAACCACGTTGGAGGCCTGGCATTCCGAACATTCACAAGATATCTTGTCAGAGGTGCAGGAAGGGTTTGGTAATCAGCTAAATCTGTGCCGGGACCGAGGATTGAACCCCGGCCGCCAGCACAGAAGTCTTGACACCTTACCCCTAGACCGCCAGGTCACCGTTGTACGTTGAGTGTTTGAAAAAAATTACCCTCTATATAGAAAGTAAAAAAGATACTAAAATATTGTTTAGGTGTCATTTAGCAAAGAATCAGCCGCTTAAGAATTTTAATCATCTCCTAATCACTTAGCTACGGATCTGGGGTACCCACCTTTCGAAACAATCATCATCCTCATGAAATATGTTATTCCTAGCCTTCGTGTCATAAAATAAATGTACGTCATCTTCATTGATGGAAAATAATCAAGTATGAATACGCATTTACGAGAAAATTAAAAGCCCAAAAACCTTATCGCCAAAAACGCAAGAACGTGGCGATAAAAACAAGTGAAAATCATATATATAAAAAAAGTTTTAAAAAACAGATTGAGGAGGTGATGTGGGGAGAGGGGGGTGTTTGAGTAAAAGTGGGGCGTAGAGACAAGAACACATGTCATGTCAATATAAAGGAGAGGATTTGATTGGTTCTGTCACACATCCTCCCTAATGTGTCTGCACTCCTCTTTCCGGCGATAATTGTTATCTTGTCAAACACCGCGAGAGAAAGAGAGAGAGAGAGAGAGGTCAAGGTTCGAGAATATGAGTGCGAGAGAGAAAGAAAGAGGGTTAGAAAATTGCTTTTAGCTTGTAAAACATTGGTGTCGTGCAGAACAAACATCATGTTACACATCGACGGGAAAAAAAGAGAAGAGGATATTTGTTGGAAACACCCGCAGGGAATAATAAAGGTGGACATGCGACCACTGGGAAACGTTGCCAATTAAAGATACAAAAAATTGAGTCTTCTTTAAGTTGGGATGGAATTTTTTTTATTATTATTATTATTATTATTATTATTATTATTATTATTAGCACCACGTCTTACTACCCATTCGGGTTGTACACATTGGGATAGAAGTTAGCGCGAGTTCAGCTAACATTTTTTTCATTCTTTATGAGCAAAAATATTATTGACCAAAGTAAATAAGATATTGTAGTATATTAATTTTATTTAGCACAACGTCTTACTAACCATTCTGCTTGTACGCATATGTACTAATTAAACTAACTAGTGGAATAGGGATGATAAAGGTTGAATGTAGAGAATGTATCCCCATTTGCGTGGAGATGGAATGGAAAACTATTTAAGGAAAATCACTCAAATTGCACCCGAATAGGATTCGAACCCCAATGTCCCCGTAAGCAACAGTCCAGTCTATTGTGAGAGTGGGTGACCTGGTGGTATAAGGGTAAGGTGTCAGACTTCTGTACTGGGGGTCCAGGGTTCAATCATTGGTCCCGGCAAATATTTATCTGATTGCCAAACCCTTCCTTCACCTCTGAGAAGACATCTTGTGAATGTGAGGAATGCCAGGCCTCCACCGTGGTTCGGATTCCACGTTAAACAACTGTAGGTCCTTCATTTCATCTCACAATCACCCTACCATTACACATTAGCGTAAGTGCGTATAACCCAAACGGGTATTAAGACGCAGTGCTAATTATAATAATAATAATAATGTTAGAGTGACGCCATAGGTCATGTGGCCACATAAGCGGGTTAAGTTTAATTTGATACGCATAGTAATCTCAACAGTTCTTTTGTATCTGCCACTGACATCCTGGAGTTAAATGATGGCTGTTTCTATTAATTTAAAATTTACTCATCAATAAATTACCAATATGATCATGACAAAAACCCAAGATATGTATGTTGCAAATTAAACTTATCGTATTTACTGGAGCAATGTCTTATTTTGGTCCAAAAAGGTATTTTTGTTAACACTGCAAAAATAATTTTTGGTCTTCGTTCGCAGCCCTTTTATTCCACCTTAAAAATGTTTTTTAAATAAAATAAGCTTAATAATTCTAACTCGGGGCAAAGAACGGTTAATGTTATGCTTTACATGCAAAACATTTTTCGATTCACGGTTTACAAACAGTTTTTCTTCATTTCTTAGAGTTCTTCAAAACATTTGGGTTATCTGCATATTTATATTACCATGTTAAGAATGAGGAAGGTAGAATTTAGAATGTATACAAGCTTCATTTACGTGGAGAGAGAGTGAGAAACTATCCAGCTAAACCCCCCCTTCCTCTTCAGTGTATCCGGCAGAGATTCGAATCCCGATATGCCCATCACTGACAAACCACACAAGACGAGAGTGACGCGCTAGTACTTAATTAGATCCACTCTTATCTTAATAAAATGTAGTTCGATGCTATATTTTTCCACTCACCTTCAATAATTGAAGATATATCTCATCAAATTTTTTTTTGAAAACTAAAACCCTATAAGTTTGCTGTAACCAAGGTGAAAACAATTTGTGATGAATATATTTATCCTACGTTTTAAATAGTACAAAGTTAAAATCCCAAATATAATGACTCAGAGTGGTTAAAATATCTAAATAAAATCGACGTGAAAATTAGCTCACTTGCTTAGGTATTAGAAATGTCTTAGCCCTAAGGCAACACTGGCCAGGAGAGTGGGGTGAGGGTGTTTTTTCCCTAAATAGTTTTCCACTCTGCCTTAATGCCAATTAGGAAACACTTCTTATAACTTCAACCATCCACATTCCTAACATATTAATATAATTACACTGCCGGTGACCTGGCGGTCTAGGGATAAGGTGTCGGACTTCTGTGCTGGGGGTCCGGGGTTCAATCCTCGGTGGTCCCGGCACAGATTTATCTGATTACCAAACCCTTCCTTCACCTCTGACAAGACATCTTGTGAATGTGGGGAATGCCAGGCCTCCACCATGGTTCGGATTCCACGTTAAACTGTAGGTCCTCCATTTCATCTCACAATCACCCTACAACTACATTAGTGTAAGTGCGTACAACCCGAACGGGTAGTAAGACGTGATGCTAATAATAATATTTTTTTTCTTAGTCTTTTAAAATAAATTTAAAATAATTAAAAATTGAATTAATAATTGTATGTCAAAGTCTGTCAGGACATTTATATAATCATATTTTTAACATTTTAAATTATTCATATGATTTGACCTCTAAACTTTCTCGTAAATTATACAGTCTCAGCATGTTAAAATGTAATGTAATAAAAAAATCATTAGCTTATATAAAACGATTGTGCAAAATAGTAACATCGTATATGAAACGCGAAGCAAAAGGATTTATACCTTTTCATCTCTATCATTAAATATGTTACCATAAAACAATCTTACTTATTTTAAGGGTTATAAAGTAACACTTTAAGTACTCTGTCATCAAGAGTAGTTTTTCTTTTTTTTTAGTTAATGCAAAAGTTTTATATGTATGCGATCTATCCCCTTTTATTTTGATTTTCCTCAGAGTATCTATATTTAACCTGGGGAGAATATAATATATTTACAGCCGTAAGATTGAAACAAATACTAAAATAAATAAAAGAAAGAAGACAAAAAGTTGGTTGAAACTAATTAGAACTATTGAATTAAGTGTTCAGTCACGTCATATATCAAATAGTTTATTGAATAAGTATTCTCTTTAAAAGGTATAGCTTACTTTTATTTTTATAATTGTCTTAAGCTACTGGGTAATTATCTTATATTGCAGTGAACTCATTAAATTCAGAGAAAATGTAAAATTTAGCTACTATTATTTTAACCATAATGTATGGCATGGTTAACCTCTAACTTTTAAAATTTAGAACTACAGTCTGAGTATGGGTAGTATTTAGTTTGCACCTTCTGAAAACAGGACACACAAACTAATTTAATCTTGAGTATAAAATCTAGCACCATATAATTGTGTCCATAATATCAGCATTTTGTATTTGGTACCGATCCATACAAAAATAGTAATCTATTTGGGCGACTATCGTAGAATCTAGGTAAGACAGAAGTTTTAGAGAGTAAAAAAATATATATTTTTGGGTTTATAATGACAACTATTACTATATTATTAGTGTTTTTTTTATAATTATTGATAACATTCATAAATTTTTTAAGCATATGGCATTTTTAACCGGGAAATATGAGTAGTATTGGGCTCAGTTACCTGTGTGTGGAGACTTTTAGCCACCCTGGTGGCACAGAACGTTGCCCAGATTACACCTATGGAGGTTGTTTACACACGTGTCGTACCCGCAATTAGATGATGTGATAGTTATTATTAAGGTGTGAAGCCAGGAGTGAACTTAAGTCTAACCTAAGCCTAACTAATCAAACCTTTGTGACTGTTGGGATAATTCCCCATTCGGGAAAAAAATACCCATGCCGGGATTCAAACCCAAGACCCTTAGGTTCGTAGCCAGGTATGCTGATAACTATACCACGGAGCCGGTTTTCATCAAAATAGATTGATACAGGACACATGAATTGACAGACAAAAATGTGAAAATAGTTTTATTATATTTTCTAGCGGATATATCTACTAAAATTTCACTATCGTGTCGTATAGCATTTCCAGGATAAGTTAAATCCGTACCTGTGACATGTTATCACCTTCCCAGATCCTAATTTGACCAATCAAACATATTCTATTCTCTACCTCACAGGGGAATGTATTTTCTTTGATACTGGCTGATGAGTATTTTACTGAGTAATTAGAACAAAACCATTGCCAAGTACAGTCCAAACAAGCTCTGCTTATCCTGGTAACTCTCCACAACACGCAATTATAGAATTGGCGCTGTAGGTTACGTACGAGATAGACGATGATGTAAGGTGTACCAGTGACTGTGTGGCCAGAATACTCAAAAGAGGTGGGCGATTTAACGAATGAATGCGAGGAAGGTAATCCCAATGCAGGTTTACACACAAACGGCCAGACCCAGAGTTTTATGTTATTATACTGTAATTGCTGGGCGTAGCTCCTCACTTTATCATTCAGTTCGAACTGAACACATGCCGTACAGTCGTTGGACTCACAAACTTGAGGCACGCACCAAAGGTAGGACCAGTGCAGGTTTCCTGTCCACGTGAGCGAGCGGTTGGCTATAAGTCAAGATTCGCCTTTTGGGTATCCGGACAAGTATTCACGTATTTTCTGACAAATAAGATCATGTTAGAATCCAGAAGAGTTTTTTTACCTATAAATACCTTTCAAATGATAGTACACTTCTCCTCATTTTTTTTCTCCTCTGTACTTAGTTTAAATAAGTATGGGATTATCTTGGATGAATAATAAGACGTGAAACATACACACTTTGATTAAAATACTGATTTGGGTAAAATAATAAAGACCTATTATGTGGATGGTAATACATGAGATATTGGCAGGAATAATATTGAAATACCCTTTAAGTTATCTTCAGTGAATGTTTATATTAACAATCGTTTTCGTCATACAAATCAACGTTCATTTATTAAGATTTCTAACAGATGGTGCAGGCAGCACTAAACAGAGGAAGGGATAAGTGCATGCCTTCTCACATCAAACCAATCTTCAGGTTGTCGACTTAAACAGAAAAATAAAAATAGTTTTTTTTTATAAAAGCATAGCAAAATTTAAACTTTATTTTAGAAATATATGATTGGCATTTGAATCTTCTTCTTGGCAAAGGGACACTTTTTGCGTGTTTTAGTGTACGTGAGGAATAGTGGCAGTCTAAAACTTTGAGTCGGGAGATAGTGGTTTAATCCTCATCGAATGACTTTCTAAGTTCACTGCTCATATTTCCAACAAGCCAGACAGTTAAAATGACGATATTACTTACTTGTATTAAATCGTAACACTACTGATCTAAGCGATGTCCGATTTCCTTTATTTGAGCGTGCGTCACTAAAAAATAAACACAACCAAATTCCCTCACAACACAATCATGACTAAACACGCAATCAATTTCTTGTCCAAATAAAACGAAACAAATAATGAGCAACAAAGGTTTAAATCAAAAGGAATGTATATTTGCTCGTAAATTAAAACAGGAGATGAAAAAGAGGAAAATTAAAGTATCTATAATAGAAATGAGAAGAGAATTAGATCCATGTTGACGTCATTCATTTCCATCAGCTTTCCTCTCCTTTTTTTTTAAATGTGGGATCGATCTTTGCTTTCCATCGGACAAACACACTTGTATCAATACGCCTGCCAAGTGCCACAGCCCAGGTCTGTCGGAGGTAGGAATCTCAAAAGTGGGCATTAACAATCTGTTAGCGTGTCTGGACGCAATGAGTTGCTTGTTCTTTAAAAGAATGTTTTGTGTGAAGCTATAAAACTATCTGTTCACCTTAAATAAAAACAATCGATACCATGTCTTGAATTAACATGTTCTCTCATTGATGCGTTGTGTTTGCCCATACAAAGGAGTTTGTTTAATTGATGGTGATTAATTATTACCTTATGTTGTATTCTGGAAACCGAATCGTTTATAATTATATACGTATTGGATTATTATATACCTTTATTTATGATCGGAGTTTTAATGTAGGAAAGAAGAAAAAAAGCTAACGACATCCAACAAAAATATATTAAAAGGTAAATAAACAGGTTATTTAAGAAAGCAGTGGTCTGCCCTCAGTTAAGGCTTTAATTTTATTTTATTATTGTTCTGGTATATAAAATGCACTTTATAGACTCAGTTTTTTAAAAAATCTGAACATGAATTACAAATTAGCTTAACCTAGAACAGTATGCCTGATACCACATACCCAAGCCTAGCTCATAGATGTTTACTAACAGTGGCTAGAATATCACAAATAGAAAACAAATCATAACACAGTTTGAAATTGAACCAAGATCTATTGGACAAGTCACTAGCGCAAACAATTAGACCGGCTAGTTCCGGTTTTGTATAGTATTTGATTTGACGTATATTACATTATAGGCTCTATCATTTATATTGAACAGGATCGAAATCATAACTAACTATCGAAAACTCGAATTATATGGAGTAGACAAAAAAAAAAAAAAAAGATATATACAATACATTATGCGAGTGTAAATTATACTTAAATATTCTTTGGAACATAGGGACCTATAATCAACATATTATACGCATTTACAAAAGTTCACAAACTATCCCTATCTCGGTGTAGTTCTATCCAATCCACCTCACTACACCCTCTCCCTATATTGAGCTCATTCTACCCATTTCACCTCATTATACCCTAACCCTATCTTGAGCTTTATCCAATCCAATTCACCTCATAACACCCTATCTCTGTCAGGTTAATTATAATCAAATCTTTTATCCACATCTAGGTTTTCCCACTTGTCTCTTCCCACTAGGTTTGAAAGTCAATAGCTTGAGTGCAGTTTTAGTTTCTTCAATTTGAGTTGAATGTCCTTTTATATATATTGTTTTAGATTACACGATTCAAACATTATTTCGTAAGTACAAAAATATGTCTGTATTTTTATTTTTCTGGTGCTCTTTGTTTAGTCTCCTGACTAAGTTCCATCCATCCTATATAAAAGGACGTACATTGGGCGTAACTGTATTAGGTTAAGTAAGAATATGGTGGTGCCAAATAAAAAAACAGGAACTCAAAACATTGTCGAATCTAATCCCATTTCAAATAAACAAACAAAATATGTTATGTGTTGTGTGTGACTACTAATAACAATAGATTGAATTTTTAAAATTGTCCATTAAATATCATATGTACATTTTGTCATTTTGTATTTATTTATTTTTTTAAATAAAAGTCGACATTTTAATTTGTCAAGTTGGAATTTATTTCAAGAGTTGGGCACATAAACGTGGACATTCAAATTTATTCCAATAAAACCCGCTTCAGTGGTCGAATAGTTTAAGGCGTCACTTGCTGATGATGAAGAAACTGGGATTTGAATCTCTGTGGTGTCTACATAATGTGTTTTTTTTCCTTTTTTCTCAATCTTCTTTTACGCGAATGTGGGTATATTATACCTCTAAAAGGTTTTTTTTCCTCATCCCTACCTCACTATAATAGATCATATATGTGAATAACCAGAACAAGGAGAATAATGCGGTACAGTGGCGGATCGTTTATACCCACTGCGGAACTTCACAGTGACAGCGACATGGTGTTTGACTGTTGTGCGCATGCGCACATAATAATAATTTTAGCACCACGTCTTACTATACGTTCGGGTTATACGCTTTAAGTACTAATTACTCTATTGGAATAGGAATTGGTAAGGTTGAATTAGAGTAAGTGAACCCGCATTTGCGTGGAGGGAGAGTGGAAAACCATTTAGGAACCCCACCCCCCCC
>CABFVX010000112.1:307978-357104 GCA_902151425.1 Timema shepardi
CCCCCAGTTCACCCGACCGATATTCGAACCTCGATCTCCCCGTCCTCAACAGTAGAACTCAACATGACAAGCGCGTTAGCCAACTACGCCACCGAGGCGGGTCATGCGCACATAGGAGGGGGTGAGGAGGAAGGCGGGACTGCCAGGAAGAGAGAGCACTGTTGCTCTCGCAGTGCCAGTTCTGGCGTAATGGTGGAAGGAAGTGTCTTTTTTTATTCAGCGTGTGTTGTGCTTAAAAAACGTTTACCATATTCTTGGGTGTGACAAAGTGTAGAATTTGATTATTATTCTGCTTCCAGCTATTATATTTGATTAATTTTTTTCGGTTCTTTTATTTAACAGAAAACTTTTACCATGGCCTTGAATCCCCAAGAAATAAGTTCTGCGACTGAAAGTGAACTTTAACAACTTAAGTTTTCACAGCTATCACTCCATGATAAAGTTACAGTTAAGAAAAGAGGTCGTTCAACACCTAATATTATAATATCTCAGCCAGGCAAAAGCAAAAATAAGAAATATATTCTTAGCTTTAATTCTGAATGATACCAACGGAAAAGTTGACTTTGTGGCTGTGAAAAAAGGGCACTTTTTTTGCTTCCCGTGTTAGCAGCACCCCCATTAATTTTAGCTACGAGCCGCCACTGAGATTGCAGTAACTAAAAAAAAGATAATCCACAAAAGTTGACTTATAAATTTGAAATTTGTATGTGATTTTCCATAATTTGGCATGCAAATTGGCCTATTTGATGGACTTTCATTAGTGTTTACAGCATTTAATTTGACAATTTAAAGTAGTTTCACTAAAAATGACATGCGAGCTTGCATATTTGATGTTATGTTACAAAATATATTATATACATACGTCTATTTGATGTGGTTTGATTAACGTTGACATTTAATGTGGTCAAATTAATGATTTCACCTAAACGTCAACAGTCTTTCTGATAAAAATACGTAGGTTTCATATCTACTATAACTATATATTAAGTATAGTTTATCAATGGTAAATTTTAGTGGCAGTAACAAGATATATATATATATATAATATATATATATATATATGAATAGATGAGAAGATCAGCATCTCTTATTTCCATAAAACAGTTTTGTCCAAACATTTAGATTAGGTGGTTTTCCTCTCTCTAAACGTCTCCTGTCTTCTAAAACGTCTTCGCCGAAATATCTCCCGGCTGTAAAGCACTCTTACAGGCACTATTAGCCCCGTATTGGAGATTATTATATTGACGTGGACATTATAAAATATCTGCCCCGGGGTCATACATGCGTCCAAATTTCGCGTGAACTTGCAAAAGCTGCACAATTCTAGAATGAAACAAGTAACTATTTTTATTAGTTGCACCCATCCCTTGATTTCAGATAATTTTTTTCCTTGAGTTTTGAATATTGATTTTTAAACCTGTAGGAAATAGTTATTAGTACTACCTGATTTAATATAAAGCTTCAAATGACATTCATTACAGGAATTTGAAGCCTTTTTGTAGTCCTTTTAAGGGTCTTTCTCCCTCCACGGATAATATCTAGTTTAGGTAGGTAACACAACTAAAACCAGATGTTACGTCGTGGTGTGGTTTACCTTATTCTAAATATTAAAATAAAAAATAAAATATTGTAATCGGGATCAGTAAAACCATTTTACCATATTTTAAAAATACAACAATTTTTTTCAACACCGCGTCTTACTACTCGATCGGGTTATACGCTTATGTAATAATTACGCTAATGGTTTTAGGTACTACGAAGGCTATATTTATAAGAAGTGTACCTACATTTGCGTGGAGGGAGTGTGGAAAACATTTTTTGAAAAGAAAAGAAAACACCCTCAGTAGGCCTACATCCTACCGAGATTCCAAACGTGATCATCGGAGGTCTGGTTTAACAAGAGATAAGCGCGTTAGATCTTGAAGTAACCGAGGCGGCTTACAAAGAAATTGATAAAAAATAATATTTTAATAACTAAAAACTTTCACTGATAGCTTTATACAAACAGCGAAAGACAAAACTGACACAAAGTTCGTTTTTACATTGAGTCTAACATGTTTATATATTTCTCCGTATCCTCAACTTAGATCATTAGCATTCGCCTTTGCAGATCACTTTGAACTCGTTAAAAAGTAAAAAAAAATCTCCCAATTAGAAAAAAAAGCTTTGATACCAGTAACACTAACTCTATGGCATTAGGAACTTTAAAGCTCATTTCCTCACTTACAAATTATGCTACATATTCATATTTTGAGATATTTCTTTCAAGTACACCTAATACACCCTATCTTGATCTAATTCTATCCAGTCCACCTCATTAAACCCTATATCTTTCATGTCCATTCTAATGTTATCCACCCATCTGAGTCTAGGTCTTCCCACTGGTCTCTTCCCATTGGGTCTGCCAATCAGTACCCTGAACACGGTTCCAGAGTCTACCATTCTCACTTCATATCCCTACTGCTGTAATATGCGAAATTTCACTATCCTAACAATATTTTGTGATGAGAACAGGGTTAAATCATAGGCGTATCCTTACAGCTGTAATGTACCGTTTAATATCAACCCACCCGACTAGTAGCGCAGTTAGCTAACGCGTTAGTTTCGTGTTGAGCTATACTGCCGAGGACGGGGAGATCGAGCTCGGGTTAACTGGGGGTGGCTGTTCCTAAATGGTTTTCCCCTCTCCCTCCACGAAAATGCGGGGTCACTTCCTCTAAATTCAAATATACTAATTTCTAACCCATTAGTGTAGTTAGTACTTATGTGTATAACCCGAACGGTTAGTAAGACGCGGTGCTAAATAAATTTTAAAAATATATCAACCCTTCTCTACTATGTTGCACTATCCTAGTAGCATACTCTAAGGTTGGATTAAAAAGTATTGAAGAAAGTGCATCTCTTTTTTAATCCATTATGAATTTCAAAAGTATCGGATAGTACACATCCAACCAATAGCCTACCACGCGCATTTATCAAACATACCTCAATTAGTTTGACCAGTTTTTCGGGTATCCCCAACTTAAATAAGTTTTCATATAGTTGGTTTTTTTGACTGAAAGATAAAACTTTTTTTAAATCCATGCATAACTGTTTTTTAATATTTGATTAATAGTAAAAATCTGGTCGGTTGTTGATCCATTTCGTCGAAATCCACACCAATGATTCCCAATTATTTCCTCTGCATATGGCGTCAATCGCATTAAAACTAGTAGTATCATATATAATAGTTTTAGCGAAATCATTACTATACATACTTCTCAATCGATAATATAATGCTTTTAATTTGGTGCTTTACATAGATATATTGTAATATGTTCATTAAATAAGATAAGGTATAAAAACAAGGTTTGAAAAATGTGTAAGATGTTTATTGTTTATTATTATTTGATAATGATATATTTAAATTATATTAATTGTGTATTGGCATATGCTAAATTTAAAACCATTTCAAAATAAAGATAAAATAAAGTACTGCCTGTTTCAAATGGCAAAAAGAAAGGCCTACAAACTAAATATTGTTTTAATAAAATTTAGTGCCCATTTATTTTAAATATATCACAATCATATATTCTATAACTACTATAGAATCACCTGAGTCTGAAGATATATTTATAAATTATAAGTGCTATAAATATGATCGTAGAAACGCTTTTTTTATTTCAATCTACCTAAATAATTACACCAGAAAATTCGTTTTATACGAAAATCCCAGATTTATTGAACTTGGTTACTAAGTTAACAGTTTATACATAGCTCACAGGTCCAGTGAATACAAATATTTTGTTTAGATTATTAATATATACCCTTGTACCCATCATATATATAATATAGGCATATATATGTAAATACAAGGAAAAAGAGGTGAAAGTCCAGTTTTAAATAAAAATTTAGTTAGTTCTGACATATGTTAGACAATCATGAGCATTTTAAAATGCACTTCAGATTATGGTTAAAAGAGGTCTCTGTCACATTTAAATTAATTGTACTAAAAAATATATATTCTGAGGTTCTTATAAATACATGAATGGGGAGTGAATATAACTAACGAATAGTAAGACGCGTTGCTAAAATATATTAATAGTTTATGTTAATCATTAAATGTATAAACGTTATTATGACAGAATTCCCGATGTCATAAAATATTGTTAAGGTCTCTAAGAGGAAGGTCCTGAGCTGTAGATTTGACAAAAATCACTAAAGAACTTAACCTCAAAAGGATTTTATATATAGCTACTTTGTGATTCAGAAAAGTAAGAAAGCTCACATAATCGATTATATGCATGAAAGTTCTTATTTAAGGTTTGGTCAGCTCTGAAAAAGGAACCGTGATATTATATCTTATATCAAATTTTTTAATTTGTATAAAAATTTGTAATCAAATAAAGAACTGTCATAGAAAAAAAATGCTCAAAAGTTGTGAGTTATACTTAGTCACAAAAATCTGGCAGCACATTTTTAAAATTTAATTACACAAATAATGTTTATCTAATTGATTCTTCCGTTGTTGATTACATTTTAAAGCCCAAAGGTTTCAAAGAATACAATTAATAAACTCGTTTCATAAACACTAACATAAGAACCTAAAAAGTAAAATAAAATCAATTAGCAATCGAATCATAATTATTTTAACAACACTTCAAAACAATGTTTGAACAATCACATTATTTATAGCCCTACCACCCTTTAAAAAAAACCTTCTGACAAGCCATAAAAATAGTTTTTCATCACCGTCGCTATCTAAAGCTTCTTTTACCATTTGTTATTTATAATTTCAAACTCACTTTTAGTTCGTTCATTTTTTTTTACAACATGAAAAACCAAGTAAAAAAAATATGTTGAAACGAAACAGAAACTCAAAGTTTTAACATTGTGTTAAAGTTATTTCTAACATCAAACTAAACGTGCTTTAACATTTTTTTTAAATACTTTTTTATTTTTTGTTATTGTTTTTGTAGCATATCCCGATGGGTGTTGGTGGAAAGGTAAGCGGTATAAATTTGACCCCGTCGCGACCCCAAAGCAAATCGTTAAAGTAGCCAATCCGTGGACGTAAGAAAGAGAAAGGAGGAGAAAAAAACAAGAGAGAGAAACTAACACAATATTTAATTACTAGTTCTGGCTAACTTCTTGTGAGACCACATAAATTCTTAAACACAATCCCGCTACAACACTGTACACAGATATATACTTTCTTTACCTAAAATGGAGAGAGAAAGAGAGAGAAATGTAGAGAGGGACTTTGAGAGTCTTTAGAAGGAGATAAAAAGAGTATATAACCTTTTATCAACCTGTTTCTATTACCACTTTGTACAGTCTGCAAACAATGCAAATAATGCTAAGATATTTCATCTTTCGATGCCTATAATTATATAAAACTTTCTGAGAACAATAGAATGGTTTGTCTTTCATTTAAATGAAGTTATAACACGCTTTGGTGATCGTGGAATTTCTCTCGAAACAGACTATCTCCTGACAACAGGGTGATTTGAGTTTGAATCCCAGTAGGAAGTACTGAGGGAGGCTTCTTCTCAATTTTTTCAACTATCACTCTACTCAAATGTGAGTGCACCTCCTCTTAACTCAAACTTCTTCAACCCTAGTGCAATTAGTATAGATGCGTATAACCCGAATAGGTAGTAAAACGTGGGGCTTAGAAGAGAACTAAACTAAAGAAAAATCGAAATTTTATGAATACATAAATGTAGTTTAAGTAGGTTCTAACTGTCAAAAAAGTTATTATCTATCTAAATATGGTTGCACTATTTGTCAACTCTAAAATGTATCAAGCTTACCTTTTATGGTCATACTATGTTGCAGATTATAAGCTAGGGCCTTAGTGTAGTTCGTCAAGGTAATACTGATATTTTTCTGGATAAACAAGTGTACAGGACTTTCAGTAACAATTATTTAATAATTTATATTATGAAATGAAGATTGTTTTAGTAGTTTTTATTAACTTAAAGAAAGTGTCATTCTATCGTAATTCAACTGTACATGAGCTTTCGGTAAAAATTTCTGATAGTATGTAAGATTTGTATGAAAATTGTTAAAAATGTTTCTATAGTTGTCAAAAAAAGTAATCCTATATATCAAAATTGGACTCGCATGATATTTAAGTAAAATATATCTGATTATATGTGTGTGTGTGTGTGTGTGTGCGTGAGTTGTTTAAATATATATTTTATAACTGTAAAAAAATCTCTTTTTTAATATAATTTGGACTGTAAAAGAAACTTAGGTAACATTTCTTTATATATATATATATAGATATAGATATAGATATATATATAGATATAGATATAGATATATATATAGATATAGATATATATATATATGCAAAAATGGTCTAAATAGCTATCTATCTAAATCAGGCTGTACATAGGATTTTGGTTACACATTTCGGATACTGTCAATAAGAGCAAATAGTAGTACTCACTCTTCTCGTAGTTTATCTGTCGCTCCTGCTGGCGCGCGTTGTCGGCGGCGACCTTGAGGAGTCCCTGGATATTCCGTAGCAGGGTCTCTGTGGAGGAGAGGCTGGGGTCCACCATGCCCCCAGGACCCACCACGCCTCCTCCCGCCCCCACGGCCACCGCCGCCGCAGATGCCAACGTCGAGTAGTTGAGCGCGTGCTGCGAGTCGCTACCAGGAGCGCTGCCGGCGCCCAACTCGGGACCCGCGTCGCTCAGGTCTGACAACAAAACGACGCTACCATCAATAAAGAGACACCACGGGATATTTATATATATTACAAAAAAATATTCGTATTGGTGGACACGTGAACTAAACGTCACGCTCGTAAAGGTTGTGTTTTTTTATGTTCTGGTAACGGGACGATCTGAGCTCAAGTCCCAATCGGGTGTATTGAGTATTTTATTTTCTCTAAACAGTTTTACATGCTCATTCCATGAAAATACGGGTACATATAATATTCTAAATTACAGAGATGGGTTGTTGCCAAGATAAAAATAGGTTTGATGGGACTGTACTATTAGATAATCTTTTCCCATTCATTATAAGACTTGATATTTTTCGGTGACCACATGGTCTGATGCGCTACTCTCGCAGTACGGTATACTGCCAATGACGTGGAGATCGGGGTTCGAATCTCGCTCTAATGTACTGAGGATGTTACTACCTAAATGATTTTTCACGCAAATGTAGGGTACACTTCCTCTAAATATAACTTTCCTAATCCCTAAAACCATTAGCGTAATTATTATACTAGCGTGTAACCCAAACGGTTATTAAGACGCGGTGCAAAAAAAAAAGCACTTTAAATCAAATAAACACTCGATAGCTAACTCCATGACTTTCTTGTATGGTCGGTCAAATGGTATGTGAGGAAGGGAGAAGAGTTTGTCATCATTACATTCCCATCAATATTTTGTTCCCCTGGTAACAAAACACGTCTAAATTATACCTTCATCTTCCCTAGCTCATAAATGTACGGTAATTAATTGAAGATAGTCCGGATGGGTGGTAAGATGTAGCGCAAAAAAAAACCACAGTAGTAACGGATGAATAGTTATATGTATAGTTCAACAATTTTCTCAAAGAGTGAGAGCAATTAGATTAAAATTTAAGAGTCAATTCATGAAAAATTGCGCAATGTTAAGTGGAAATCTTTGATAAAGATAGGTCATATTTGAGATTTTCTACAAATAATAAGTAACAAAGTGTCAATTTTGTGAATAATTAAATATTATATTTTTCCTTTAAAGGGTTGAATTAACTGTGACTATTATATTAATAGTAATGGGACGTACCACAATATTAAATCATAACCCTTCTTTCTAAAATACAGTTCTAAATCACATAATTCCTTTTAAAATTTTACCTCCCCGCAGATGCGGTATCATCTCATATACATTCAAACTAATTCTCCTAAGACCATAATTGTAATTAGTACAAAGGCGTACAACCCGAACGAGTAGTAAGGCGCGGTGCTAAAAAAAAAAAACTTAGCTTGGCGGAAGATCCAATGGCGAGCGTGAGTTCTGAAAATTGCGCGTAGCACGGAGCGTATGTTTGTAAATAATAATAATAATATTTAGCACCGCGTCTTACTACCCGTTCGGGTTATACGCTTTAAGTACTAATTACGCTAATGGATTAGGAATTGGGAAGGTTGAATTAGAGGAAGTGAACCCGCATTTGCGTGGAGGGAGAGTGGAAAACCATTTAGGAAAAACCGCCCCCAGTTCACCCGACCGAGATTCGGACCTCGATCTCCCCGTCCTTAGCGGTCGAGCTCAACACAACAAGCCGTATGTTTGTGGTTACGGTACAATTTTCATGGTATTATTTTTATTCTTCTAGCCTGACGTTTCAATACTCATTCGGGTAGTGGATATATGTAGACTACTAACTAAGATAATGCTTTAACGATGACTAGGGTTGAGTTTATAGGATATATACCCGCATTTGCGTGGAGAGAATAAAAAATAATTTAGTAAAAACCACCCTCGGTACAGCCGACTGTGATTCGAACCTTGATTTCTCCGTTATCACCGATCCAGAGTATTATGAAAGAAGCGATTCAGATCATTCGATCACTGAAGCGGGCTAGTTATATAATTATAATTTCTATTGTAGATTAAACTTTTAATTTGAGTTTGAAAAATAAATACTATACCACGATGACAATTTATGGTATGATTTTACTAAGTCCATAGGCTTTGTCAGGGACTACGTTCTTACCAAGCACTGTTAGAAATAATACTTTAATTCAAGAGCTAACATTGTGGAAACACACTAATAAAACAGTAAGTTGTAATAGGGATTTTTATTTTCTATTTATAAAAAAAATAACATCACAAAGACAAACAGTTAATTGAAGAAGTAGATAGTTAAAATGTGGTTTGGATACGATCAACATAAAATAATAAAAATAAAATTAAAGCTATGTAGGCGTTTGACATCTTAACATCAATATGACCCACTTCAGTGGACAAACGTCCTAAGGTCTAGTGAAGTGGGGGAGAAGACTGGAGTTCGAATCACAGTTCGGGTCTATTGAGGGTAGTGTTTCCTAAATGGTTTCCCACTCTCCTTCCACACAAATGAGGGTAGATTATTTATAACACTTTTCCTTCCTCATCCCTACACGATTAGAGTAATTATCACGTAGCTTATGCTTATAACCTTAACAGATAGTAAGACGTGGTGATAAATTAAAACATAATATTAATCATTTACCCTTCATCACAGTTCTCCATTAAGTATATTTACTTAACAAGAGAGTGTGGAAGGTAGAATTTAGTTGATTTGTCAACTCATTCGCTTGGATAGAAAGTGTAAAAACCATTTGGTAAGTGACCTGGCGGTCTAGAGGTAAGGTGTCAGACTTCTATGCTGGCGGCCGGGGTTCAGTCCTCGGTCCCGGCAAAGATTTATCTGATTACCAAACCCTTCCTTCACCTCTGACAAGACATCTTGTGAATGTGGGGAATGCCAGGCCTCCACCGTGGTTCGGATTCCACGTTAAACTGTAGGTCCTCCATTTCATCTCACAATCACCCTACCATTACACATTAGCGTAAGTGCGTATAACCCGAACGGGTAGTAAGACGCGGTGCTAATAATAATAATAATAATAATAATAATAATAACATTTGGTAAAAAAACACCTAGATGAGATTCAAATACCGACCTCTCCGTAACCGATAAATCAGTCAAGATGTGATCTGATGGCATTGACTGTCCGATCACCTGATTAAAATGAACTAATATTTTTTTCTATCACAATAAATCGATCTCAATTATTTCTAAGGAAAGACCCGGAAGCTTAGATCAGCCTCCACTAACCTCCAAACACCGATATAGTTAGATTGTGTTGTTACATCAAGATAACTCGACCTGTTCAAAACCTGTGGCATTGTTACGTTCTAATATTTAACGGGATTTCATTTGTAAAAATGAAAACTAAAGAAAAAGAAAACTATTTTATAAAATACACGGCTTTGTTTTGCAAGTAATTTAAACTAACACTTTCTAATAATATTTGTGTAGCTTACAATACTCATGTAGGCGTTTTCTTTAAGCTCCACTTCAAACAAACGTGACTAAAATAAGTAAATTAACATAACCAAACAAGAAAAAGAAGTCCAGAAGTCATTTCCAGTGAGCTCATTTCCGATTACCAAGACTTCTAGTCCCATAAATAAATATCCAATTCTGATGAAATATTTTTATGGTTTTTTTAAATAACATACTAACAACAAAACTTGTTTTCCAAATGTGGGCATGAGAAATTTAGAATACGGTTAACAAAATTATAACCAATATTTTATGGTCTTTGTGTGATACGTATAAAAAATATTTGCGCAAACATACACATCATAATAATAAAAGCAGCCTGTTTTTAATGTTGCCAAATTAATCGATTTCTCCTCACTTGGTTCTTTAAAGAAAAAGTTATTTTTGAGAAATACTACGTTGATAGCACAGAAAGTCGTTTGATAAAATTCACTGGGGAAATAGTTTTCTATACATATTTTAAATGGGTTTAGTGTTTCATTTCGTAAATATTTTAAATACATCAATTAAAATATAGATGGCTTAGCACAGGATGAATCCTAACTGAGAGAATTTTTTTTTAATTACTGAGGAAATAAATTAAATTTGATTTAAATATGTATATGGTTAGTTTTTGTATAATTTTAATGTATTTTACTTTATTTTTAAATAATACACATAAAAATATTAAAAAATAAAAATAGTTAAATTTGAAGGGTTTTTTTAAATCAATATTATTCCCCATTTAACGCATTATTCGATTTTTAAGAGTATTTTTGTTTAAATATATTTCAAAGCTTAAATTCATGTAAAATGTTGGTTTTACAATCCATTTACATAGCTTCTAACCAAATATAATTGGGAAATAAAACCAATCATTGGTATCATAGTTAATTTGTGAAATTTGTTGAACCAAATATTTAGTTATTAAATAGATTACAGAAATTGTATTGAATATTTTGTTCTCAGTGAAGTTATAAAGATTGTTTAATGATCTAGTACAACAACCATAAAAACGAAGAAGATTTGGTCTAGTTAAAAGGAAAATTTTATTTGGATAAATTTCCCAGATTACGCCTGAATGATATAATTAATTAATTTATTGACGTTTAGTTTACAAGATGCACATGCTAAATCGTCACACAAATTACAAACTAACTTAACCCGAGGACAGCCAACTCGATATTTATGTCCAATCAAACTTTTGATGTGGATAGCGTGAACAGTCCCTGTTCAAAAAATAATATATATCTTCATTAGCATCAACTGAATTCAAACCAAGGTCCATTCGTTTCGTGACCAACTATTCGCCTTCGATCCCTCCAGACTTTGACTGTTAAAAATACAAAACCACTTCTTCTTTCTCTTTCTTCCACGTGGAAAGTCTTCCGGATCATAGACCACATCAAAAGAAAGCTATTCCGATTAATTGAATTATAAAACGTCTCGGGGTGATACCATCCTATAAAACATGCCTGGCATATGTAAATTCAAGAAACTGCCGCTAGAATGGATGTCAAGCGTAGTGACGCGGCCTGGCTATGGCCGATCACATTCTTGCACAGGTATATACATGCACACTCACGCACACACACACACACACACACACACACACACACAAGGGACCAGGGGCCTGAAGAACCAGTCGGGAAAAGTCAATGCACACAGTACACCACGACAAGCTGTCAGCTATTCAAATTTACATCTTCTGCTATACTACGCACAAATTATTATTAACAGATACAATAGTAGGTTTATAATAACTCACCTTGGTGGTCGCATGTTCTAAGGCATCGCTTTCACTATAGGCCTAAGCTTGTTTGCTAATGATGGGGATATTGGAGTTAGCCTCTTGTTTTGAGTGTATTGGGGTAACTTTTACTTAAATGGTTCTTCACGATTCCTAAAGTTGGAGTGAAATTTTAAATGATGTACTAAATCCCAGTAAAAACTCAATTTATTATTTCCCTTATCAAAAGAATGAGGATAAACGTTTAAATGAAAAAACAACAACATTACATCAAACATATATTTTAAATAAGTGTGGTTTCTGTTTGACTTAATCTACTGTAGTATAGCAAGAATTTGTATGCTAAATATTTAGATATGGGAAAATAAATCTCAATAATATTATATTTAATAACTATTTGTTATTTAACTAGGACTTTATTCTCCATTAAGCTACACAGGCAAACTAACTTTATTTGAACAAATACACTTCTTAGTTCTCTTCTTGCCCATTTACTTGAACATAAATAAGGTATTTTAGATATTTAATCACAAGAAATCTGCATATTTAATTAGAAGACTTCTGCTTTACATTTTAGATAACAATTAACTAGAACCAGAACATAAGCCCCGAAGTTTTATTTTAATGTATGTTAGAAGGAAACGCAAGACAAGGTTTGTATTTTCTATCGTCTTTACATAAAAAAAACTTTTTAGCCAAACTAAATGAAGAGATAAGACTAGTTTAAATTCTCGACAAATAGTATCAGCTCACCATTTCTTGAATATGTATCATAAGCATCACAAAATTCGACCAGACAATGTTATCTTCATTTTAGAGGTTTCTGTTGAAATTAAATTATGCTCACGAAATGAATCCAAGAACTGTTGAAACTAATATGCGTATAAAATTAGTATAAACGCATCTAATGATTTAGTTTTCCCATGAAAGTATTTTGTTAAAAATAAAATATGCAAAAAACACTTATCTTAGCTAGAATCCCCTTCAGTCCCATATTAATCATTTAAAATAAAATGTTAAACTATCTAGCTTCCCACAGGACACTCTAAAACCACGCTCAAGTGGCCGCGTGGTCAAACGCGTTACTCTCGTGTTGGACTAGACTGCCGAAGACTGGGAGATTAGGGTTCGATCCCGGTCAGGTGTACTGAGGATTGTTTTCCTTAAACAGTTTCCACGCTCCTTCCACAGAAATGCGGGTGCATTTCCTCTCAATTAAACCTTCCTACTCCCTAAGCCACTAATGTAATTAATACATAGGCGTATAACCCGAAAGGATATAAATACGTGGTGATAATTTTTTTTTAAATACCCCAATACGACGTTAATCAAAATTAAGCCTTTTAAAACTGGAAGATTCGATAATAATCACTAGTCTACTTAAATGATGGACCACACTATAAGACGCATAGCTTCAAACCCTTCACACGAGCTTCAGACAAGTCTGACAACAAACAACAACAGCTATAACATCAACAAAAACAAAACAAACAAAAAAAAGGAACAAAATAAAAATAAACCTAGAAGGGCTAGAACAGGTTTTTCGTTTTAGAATATGTAACTGGAGAATTGTTTGGACATAACGTCTAGATACGATCATTCTCTTTTATTATTATAGTGCATTATTAAACGCATTCCGAGACAAGCCAAAGATATAATGGAAAAGAAATATTTATAATAGGTTCTAATTATTACTAGTGATGAAAATAACTAACTGCCTTTAATAGTATCGACATCGGCCTTTCAATAAGGTTTACAGCGACATAATTCCAACCAAACAATGTGTGGAAATGTTATGGCCGAAAGAATATACCATTAACAAGCTCATTTCAAAAGATTATAATCTGAACAAAACAAATCCGTTGGACAGAAAAAATAGTAGGACTCGTGTAAATAGCTTTAAAAGATTTTTCTATCATATGTGAACAAATCAAACGTTATATTATTTATAAGAGTTGGTGTTATTATCAAATGTATTGTCCTTTGTTGAAGAAAACTTATCAAGAGACATTTTCTAAATATATGATAGAATTTTACAATTTTTTTTTTCATCCCTACGCAACTTCTCAGGACTATTTTGAAATCTTCCACATAAATAGCATTACTATACTTGAAACAAAATTAAAACCCATTTATTTCATATAGTTTTTAAATAGAAACACACTTGACACACCATTAAAATAGCTTGGTAAACACACGTCTACTCTAAAAAGAGAATACCATTTGACAAAAAGTAGAACTTGAAATATATTTAAAAGTAAATGTTCTCTTTCATATTTATAATAAGATCTACAATCTAAATCAGTAGGTTAAAAATATGGAGTCATTTACTGTTGAGAAGTAATGTTTAATATCACATAAGGACAACACATTTTCATATAATTTTATTCGATTAAATATAATTAGATATTTTCTCCCAGTTTGGTATGGTTAGCATAGAATGGGTCTTATGAAATAATTAATTAATTTGACCAACTTTGGGAGTGTGAACGTGTCGAGCACGCACTATATAAGGTAGTATGTGCTTCTATGAAAGTGTTAACATATTGGGAACGTACTATATAAGGTAGTATGTGCTTCTATGAAAGTGTTAACATATTGGGTACGTACTATATAAGGTAGTATGTGCTTCTACGAAAGTGTTAACATATTGGGAACGTACTATATAAGGTAGTATGTGCTTCTACGAAAGTGTTAACATAATGGGAACGTATGATATAACAAGGGAACTTGTCTATGAAGATGTTAACTTAGTGAGAACGCGTTACATAACATAACACATAACACCGGCAGTGTGAACGTGGTGTGAATTCTCTACGTAGCAAGGTACTATGTTCGATTGTAGACGTGTGAATCTGTTATACAACAAGATAATATTTTCAAATGTGAAGTGTGAACATGTGAACGCACTGTGTAACAAAGTAATATGTTCGACTGTGTAGTGTGAACTTGATGTAATTTCACTACATAACAAGGTACTATGTTCGACTGTGTAGTGTGAACTTGGTGTGAACATACTACACAACAAGGTAATATTTTCTACTGTGAAAGTGTGAAGTTGGTGTGAGCACACTACACAACAACATCATGTTTGACTGTGAAAATTGTGAGATTGGTGGGAACACATTATATAACACGGTAATATGTCTGTGTAGTGTGAACTTGGTGTGAACACACTACATAACAAATCAATATGGTCTACTGTGAAAGTGTGAATTTAGTGTGAACTCACTACATAACACGGTGATATGTCTGACTGTGTAGTGTGAGCTTGATGTAATTTCACTACATAACAAGGTACTATGTTAAACTGTGAAAATGTGAAATAAATATGATACACCACATATCGGAGTATTAATAATCTACCTTGGTCCTTGTCATCCTCTTCGTCCACGTCGCTGCCGTTATCGTCATCTTCGTCATCTTCCGGACCCGCCTCGCTCCCGGAATGCTCACCCCCGGAGCCCGCTCCGGACTTGGACAGGTTCAGCACCGGACTAGGGCCGTTCGACGAGCCTGGAGAGTACGTCATGTTGGTTGCAATTCCTTTCAATCACATCACTTTTTATAAGATACGGATTTTTACAAACAAAATGGTTGATAGACCATGCATATTTAATAAAAAAAAAATCTCAAAGACCTTACTTAAAAAAAAAATTAATCATCAACAACTAGTACCTCCCAATTATAACGGGATTGGAAATAGCGGAATCTACTTTAAAAAGCATTTCAACGGAGTTTCGAACTGAAGACTATAAGTAAAATTATTATAATTGGGGGGTCAAATCCGATTCATTTTAATTACAAATCCTGAATCTCGGATTCTTTTCGGGATCTTGACCAAATGAATAATATAGAATACAAAAAAAAAATGTAATAAATAATGACAAAAGGGCAACTTTTTGTAATAAAACATTCATCATTGCAGTATTTATATCAAAACTTTTTTTTTACCAAAATAAATCAAATGTTTCTCTAGTAAAAAAATAGAATTTAATTTTATACACAAGGCGATGTACAACATTTTGTGAATATTTGTCAAGAATGTCCTGGAATTTGATGACAACTTTTTCTCTTCATTTAAAATGTGTATCATCTAATTTCACTGTGGTCAGGACAGATATTCAAGAAATGTTGGAAACACCATATGAAGAAAATTAAATTCTATGTTTTTAATGAAAGAATATTTTATTTTGGCAAAAATAAATCACCATATTCTACAAAAACTTAAATAAACACTAGCCTCTTCTCTCTTCCCCTACATCCCAACCTTGAATCCAAATATTGCGTACCAGAAGTAGTGTTTTGTTTCACTGCAATACACTATAGTTTGAAACTTTCCATACTGACAAACTATCCTAAATATATAGTCTATTTATCTGCTAATAGTCAACTGTTTAAAGTTTGAGTTAAAATGCGTAATGGGTCAATATACATATCTTAGAATTACGTGTTTTTTTTTGGGGGGGGAGGGTGGGTTCAGGGTTTTATAACAAGAAGGAAGAGGGGGTAAAAATCCACCTTATATAAGGTTTTTTTATCAATATTTATGGTGAGACAACACTTTTTTTTGTCAAGAAATTAATATTTTATGTATAAATTTCCACTAGTATTTCATTTACTTACTGCAATTAAAGTATTCTAAAATTTAATATCATTCGCTTTGCTACAAATCCTTATGTATAAAATTAATTAAAATATTATAATTAACCATATCGTGTATATAGGTAGGATAGGGAGGGGGGAGGGGGGAGGGGGGAAATATTACGACCCCTTACGTTGGGTTGGAGAGGGGGGGGGGTAAAGTCATGATGAAAAAGTGTTAGACAATCTAAAATGGGAATTTCTGCGCCATTCAATCCGGTTCTGAGCTCTATTTTCGTTGAATGTGTTAAGCAAAGATTTAGTGCAACTGAATGTTGTGTGTCTTACCGTTATGTGAACTGAGGTCTCGCACTTTGTGGTCCAGCGCTAGTGCTCTTTCGGCCTCCCCTCTTTCCTCACGTAGCCTGAAACAAAAGGATACAATATATTATTACAGTTGCTTCTCTCGCCATTATATTGCGCTTAAAATGATTTTATATTTTACTAATTCTCTTTAGCACCGTGTCTTACTACTTACACTTAAATAGGCTACTAATTGCGCTAATGGATTCGGAAATAGAAAGGTTAAATTTGGAGTAAGCGAACCCACATTAGCGTGAAGGGAAAGTGGAAAACTATTTAGAGAACACCCCCACACCCTACCGAGATCTGAACCTCAATTTCCCCGTCCTCGGAAGTCTAGCTCAACTTTAAACTAGCGCGTTAGCCAACTACGCCACCGTAGAAAGAGCCTATGTACTAATTACACTAATTGGTTAGGGATTAGGAAGGTTAATTTAGAGTAAGTGCACCCGATTTTAAGTGAAAGGAGAGTGGAAAATCATTTAGGAAGAACCACCCTCAGTGCACCTGACCGGGATCGAACCCCAATCCCCTCGTTTTCGGCAGTTTAGTCCAACACGAGAGTAGCGCGTTAAACCATGCAGCTACCGAAGTGGGTTACAGATGTTTAGGAATCCTTGATTATCTATGAAGTGGTTAAATTTTTTTTAATATGGTATTCACCAAAATGTAGGAAAAGGTTCAGACCTGTCAAAAAGTTTAAATTTTAAGTTAATTTTCTTAAAATGCTATAATTTACATAAAAACCCTTTAAAACAATACCACATTATTTTAAAATGTTTTATTGTGATTCTATCAAAACATTATTTTATTTGATAGGGGAAAACTATATAAAGTGTTTTAAGTTTTTTCTGTAATATATCAGAAGTACAAATATCCACGTAATGAGTCGTTGGATTTTTTTTTAAACTTTAAACTTAAGAATTGAAATTTTTAACTTGTCAGAAACCTGCTGATAATGTTCACCTACATTTAGTTGAAAACGATATTAAAAAATATCAAACAACTTATTAAAAATATAGTGTGGTATTTCTAAACGTTTGTAACGCGTCCCATTTCTCTACCATAGAGCTATCTTAGTTTCCCCACTATAATTTAATTCTTTTTTTTTTAACATCTTTTACTTATTCCTTATATTCAATACTTTATCCAATACTTATATCCCTACCTTTATATAAAATAAATAAAACGTACACTCAGTATTACCATGCGAATTACACTATGGCCCTATCTTATAAGCTGTACCATAGTGGAATAATGTAAGGTCAGCTACCCTTTTCGTAACAATGTAGTTTTCTTACACGAGCAAGATTGACCTATTGTCCCTGGTGTAAACCGTACCTGTGAAATGTTATCATCATTCGATAGATAACTCATTGATCATGAATTTAAAAAAAACATACATTTACACCTGAACTAATTAGAGAAAAATTTACAGTAGTATTTATGTAGGAATACAAACATTTTAAAAAAATATAATATTTTTTGGCAGTCAACTTTTTTTTAGTGCCACGTCTTACTACCCGTTATGGTTATACACGTACATACTAATTACGCCAATGTGCCAGGAATGAGAGATGTTGAATTCAAATGAGATGTAACCACATTTGCGTATAGAAAGAGAATGGAAAACAGTTAAGGCAAAAACCCACCTCGATAAACACACAGCGTAAAACCCGAACAGGTGGTAAGACTCGGTGTTAAAAATAAATAAACACTCGTGACTAGGATTCAAGCCGGAATCCCACCGTCATTGGCAATCCCGTCTATTGAGAGAGTGAATGCCCTATTACATACGGCCACTGAAGTGGTTGCAGTAAAATTGATTACTTTCTTTTTTTATCACCCCGTCTTACTTTCTGTTCAGGCTATACGCACATATGATAATTACTCTAGTGGGGTAAGGATGAGAAAGGAAGAATTTTAGGGATAATCTACCCGCATTTGCGTGGGAGGAAAGTGGAAAACGATTTAGAAAAAAACCACCCTCAATATACCCAACCGGTATCCAAACCCTGATCTCCCCATCATCGTTAGTCTAGTCTATTAAAAGTGCGACGCTTTGTGACCCTCCGGGATGTACGCAGTTAAGTTACGCTAGATAAGTAGAGATGATGAGGTTAAAGTTAAGAAATGTGCCTTTATTTTCGTGGGAGGAAAATGGGAAACCATTTTGTAAAAACCACCCTCAGTAGACATAGCTGGTATTCTGGCCCAGACCTCCCATAATAAATTAGCATGACATTTATTCCGTCTGCCCACCAATGTAGGTGATTCGTAGATAATACATAATAATATATTTATGTTTTAATTGATTGCTTTGAAAAAAAGGCGTCATGCATATTTCAATTTTTAATCAACTATAATAGTGAATAAAATTCTAGGATGGACAGAAGGGACTCCAGGACCTTTCTTTAACCTCTCCTAAGCTACATTTCAATTTTCAAAGGAAGAACCTTATCTACCAGTTATGAAAAGGAACCAAATATTTAATGTATTAATACGTCAGATCATGTTACCTGTAGCTGTCACTTTTAATATATATAAATGTTTATAAAATTGCACTGATTATTAGTTAAAGTTATTTTGGATGACTGATAAAATAATGTATGTATTTTCTAAATGTTTCTTTCCGCCAAAATCCTAATAAACGTTCTTGTTCCCAAGCAAATTGTAATATATTTGTAATTACCATATATCATGTAATCTATCCAGATAGGTTATCATTCGAAAGACCCAGGAACAATTTATCTCGGTTCCTCGTAACTAATCTGTAGTTTAAATTGATCGAGATTATCAATTGTAACTTGGGACTTACCGCGAGAAAAAAAAACACTGTGTCAATATACGTCACAACAAATCAAACACCCTCGCCAACATATGGTCGCCTCTCTCATGATCGAGGGGAGGGGGGTGAGGGAGGAACCATCAGTTAGTGCTTTTATGCTTTTAACTTGGTTTATCTCTAATAAAATAACATTGGTTGTTTCCGAGGTATAAAAACAACAACACGAGAAACGGGAGTAATTTCAATGTGATGACTGAGTGAGAGAGAAGAAGGTTCGATGTGGCATTTACTGATAACTTCGATAAAATAAAATACTACTCAACGGAAGAACCAATTAAGTCTTAACTCTTAACGATCCTGTTATATTTTGTCCTGTCACCCTTTTTATTTCACATATTTATTTATATACATATAACTATGATTGTTTCTATTATTTTACATATTTTATTAATAGTATCACCATAAATATTTTTTTATTAGCACCGTGTCTTACTACACGTTCAGGCTATACACACTTACGCTAATGTGTAATGGTAGGGTGATTGTGAGATGAAATGGAGGACCTACAGTTTAACGTTGAATCCGAACCACGGTGGAGGCCTGGCATTCCACACATTCACAAGTTGAGATTAATACACGGCCTGTCAGAGGTGAAGGAAGGTTTTGGCAATCAGATAAATCTGTGTCGGGACTGAGGATTGAACCCCGGACCACCAGCATATATGTCTGACACCTTACTCTTAGACCATCAGGTCACCGATAATTAATTAAAAAAATTAATATGCATCATTAATGGTAAAAGAACATAATAATGAAAAACTCCTCGCTATTGGGATTGTAAGTCGCTATTTGATTCACAATTGTATGTGCACACAACATGTGGTATTTACTTTTTGTATATTCTATCATATTGGTTTACAGATACATAATCACAAGCAGTTTTGCCATTAATGTCTCAACAACAATAAAACTCCAGCTATTTTAAGGGTGCTTGAATATTCTTACCTATTAAGTACAATAATAGATGACAAACTGTTAACAAACAAAACATAAAACTAGCTTGGATGGGTGCATAAGAGAATAGTACAAACTACATGAAGGTTGAATTCATTCAGATCAAAATTAGTGGAATAAAGCTATAAAAGATAGATGTGTGGGCTCAATTAACCCTATCCCCCCATCCCTCACCCCCGTCCCCACCCACTCACACTTAAGACTAAAGGGTTAAGTTGGGATTAAAGTTATCACGAGATAATGCCAATATTTATGCAGTTTATATAGCAACATATTTTGGGCCAAAATAATAATATATGATTATTAATATTAATATGCATTATATATTAATTTAAAATATTAATATACATTATACATATTAATTATTAATATTAATATACATTATATATTAATTATAGATTAGTTATATGATATATATTCTTTTATTTTAATTGTTTACTCATGGTAGTATCAGAAATTCTTAAATATTTGTTACAGCCCTCGCAAAATTTAACCAAGACTTTTTCTCGCCATTTAAAAAGTCATGGCCAAATGCAAATATGCCCATGATAAAATAGTCAAGAACGGTCGATTGTTAATTAAATTTGCCTAGAAGTATTACCTTGGCTGATTACGCTATGTCCCTATCTACTAAGCCAAGTATGCTTGCAACCTTCCATTGCGAAGCGAACCGGCCATGGGTTATTCCACCGACCTGTGATAAATGTTCCATAAACCGTTGTCCCTCTGATTTTAATATTTTTTTTTTTTAGTTTCAGTATCAACCTCCACCCCTTTCCCCCCGTGCTTCTCTTGCCCCTTGATGGCTATGCAATGTGAATAAGTGATTACTGATTACATCATATCTGTGGTGTAGCAATAACAGCTCCATCCATCATATCACCGCTGTCGATGTTTGTCGAGCCATCGAAACGACCACCTGACTCAAAGTGTTCTTCCGACCAAGAACTCACCCCACGTCCCTCTCGGAGAGTGCAATAGTTACAACTTTAGTCAAGGACCCGGCGTGATAACGATACATACATGTCTGAACTCAAATTTGCACAGTATTACATTATTATATTTCTACTGTTTCAAATAGAGCAAGAATTAAGTGGATTAAAGCCATCATATAGTACGTAAAAGTGTATATTTTAATATTTTTGTTGTTGACATTTTTAGCACTTTCGTCACCACCTTCTGATTATTGAGGGTGGGGTGGGGGATATATCTTCCCTTACCTTCTCAACCCTCTTGTTCTCGATGTATTATTTTTACCTAAGCGCCCTTCATTCCCCCACCCTCTCAATTTATCTACCTTTAGATACTTTAGGATGATGTAATAAACAGAATTTACGTCAGCTGTGTTGCAAATAGGTTTAAAATCATCACATTGATCTCTTTGAAAGGCGGGTGTCCACAATGTATATATTCAGTTAAAGTACTGTACATATTTTCACCTGTGTTTTAATGACATTCAATATGTAGACCTAGTTTATGGAATGAAATATTGTCCTAGCCGACATTGATTTAGAAGCAGGAACGTCTATAGTTTTCATTTAGTCACAGATTCATCCAAAAACGCCCTCCTCCCGTTCCTGTTTGATATGAAAATCTTTGCCACTTGGTCCAGGTCAAATAATATCGTGTATGGACTGGTGGGCTTAACACAACGCTACGTGGTCAAGCGAGTATAGACTGGTGGACCTAACACAACGCTACGTGGTCAATCGTGTATGGACTGGTGGGCTTAACACAACGCTACGTGGTCAATCGAGTATAGACTGGTGGACTTAACACAACGCTACGTGGTCAAGCGAGTATAGACTGGTGGACCTAACACAACGCTACGTGGTCAATCGAGTATGGACTGGTGGGCTTAACACAACGCTACGTGGTCAAGCGAGTATAGACTGGTGGACTTAACACAACGCTACGTGGTCAAGCGAGTATAGACTGGTGGACCTAACACAACGCTACGTGGTCAAGCGAGTATAGACTGGTGGACCAGGACCTAACACAACGCTAAGCGGTCAAGCTAGTATGGACTAGTGGACCTTAGAGAACGCTAAGTGGTCAAGCGAGTATGGACTGGTGGACCTAACACAACGCTAAGTGGTCAAGCTAGTATGGACTGGTGGACCTAACACAACGCTAAGTGGTCAGGCGAGTATGGTCTAGTGGACCTAACACAACGCTAAGCGGTCAAGCTAGTATGGACTGGTGGACCTAACAAAACGCTACGTGGTCAAGCGAGTATGGACTGGTGGACCTAACAAAACGCTACGTGGTCAAGCGAGTATAGACTGGTGGACCTAGCACAACGCTAAGTGGTCAGGCGAGTATGGTCTAGTGGACCTAAAGGACCTAACACAACGCTAAGCGGTCAAGCTAGTATGGACTAGTGGACCTTAGAGAACGCTAAGTGGTCAAGCGAGTATGGACTGGTAGACCTAACACAACGCTAAGTGGTCAAGCTAGTATGGTACTGGTGGACTAACACAACGCTAAGTGGTCAGGCGAGTATGGTCTAGTGGACCTAGCATAACGCCACGTGGTCAAGCCGTTTCTGTGTCATTGTTACCCTCATGTATTACTTCAGTTGTCAATGTAGCCTACTCCTTTGTTCCCTATTTGGCCAAATGAATTCCCACTGTTAGAGCCCCGTACAAATGGTGTTATCTTAAGTTAAATCTCAATTTTCGGTGCTATTTAGTGTTTAATCAAAATTACATGTTATCTGAGGTGTTTGAGAATTATTTACATGGTGAGACAATGTATACAAAATTAAAATTTATTATTAAAACCTTATCTATTTGCTTAAAAATTCTTTGTAAAGTTTATTTGCATATTTAACAGTTTTGTAGCCTAAGTTAGCTTACACTACAACAAAATACTAATCAAATTACAGCATGTTCAAATTTTGAGCCTAATTTTGTGCCTAATTTCTTCTTAATTTTGTGTTTATTTTTAACAAAATGTTGTAAAAGCGGTATTATTTCGTTCTATATGAGGATTTCATGTAACAAGACAATTTAGTTTTATTTCGCTTTTCAAAAACATTGTAAATCATATCTAAAACTATCAAAGGAAATGTGATTGATTCCATCTTTGTATGTCACTTTTCACTTTATCGCGTCTCACCATTTTCACGGGGCTCTCTACCCATAGACCATGACGCTGGTGAATTGTTTTGGTCTAAATGGGACCGTTTGTCATCTGGATTTTAAAAAAAAACACATTCTGTAAAACCACAGGAAAAATGTATTAAAACAATATAATATATTACTACCACCCACCATTTATTTTCCCAGTAATGAATTATAAAACATTTGAAACATGTTATAAGCTACTACGGTTGTAAATCCGACCACGGAATACTTTAGTTGACAAAACACAATTTTATCTTCGACCAAGTTACAGCATGCTGTACCGTACTGCGTACTAAATACAGTCCTAAACCACTGGTCTCAGCATTGTATTCATCCTGCGACTACAATATCGTAATTAGTTAATGTATTCAAAAATGACTTTTTTTTAAATAATCAACTATTTGTCCCATAATATTTTTTTTCACAAATTAAATTAATGTTAAATTTCAGTCCGAATAAACTGGAAATCCGGATCAATTAGGGCAGGGTAGACGAGGTTCCACTGTCTTTGAATTCCTTATGAGCATTGAACTAAACAAGACGTCAAATGTTAATATTCCATCTTATATCTGATATTTAACTGTTATAAAACGACATGTAGCATATAATATGTTTTGTACAAATCAGGTTATGGATTTATCTTACTGAATTGAAATCGTGAACATTTTTATATATATACTATTATGGATCTTAAAGTTGAAAGTCACCAAAACGTAAAGCATGTCTGAATGTATTCCATACATGTATTTTACATGTTTAATTAGTTGCGACCTTTCAAATGATATTATCTCAAAATAATTCGGGTATAGGATACCTGTTCATTGGACGTTTTTGACCTGGAATATGACTAAGAATATATATGCTCGTAGATTCTTGAGACGTCTGTATCCTTCTATACGCAGGGCAAATTCTGATTAGTGGTGATTTCATTTCTACATCTTTAAGCTTTATAACCATCACAAAAGAAAGATAAAATGAAATTTATTGACCGTATAAAGCTTTCTTTTCTGAAAAAAGAATTTCTAAAGGGAAAAATATTAAATTGTAATATGACTTTTAACTGCGGTAATATTCAGGCTACCTACGCTATCATTTCAGTCTTGTTCCAACACAGGGACTTCTAAACTAATCCTACGGGAGTTATATATATTTTTTTTCCCCAAGAAAAAAATAATAATAATAGGGAGAAAGGAAAGAGAAAAAGTTAAAAAGTATGAGAAAAGAATTACAATTTTAGTTGGTGAGAACGGCACAGAACTAAAGAAGATGGCAGCACTAGGGAACTTAAGGGGTAGGGGAGGGAGGTAAAGGAAGCGCATCGCGGAAGGAAAAAAGAGATCTCAATAAATGAAGAGTTATGGTTCACATTTTCACACCACCAAGAGTGGTTGGGGTTTGGGAGACCTCAGCTGCTTTCTGCTCGTTTGGAAGTCCTTTTACTTGAAAATCCGACCGCTAAGAAAATAGCCTCACCACCATGGTTGATATGAATACAATGTTCACCCTCAACCCCCCCATCCCTTCACACTCCCACAACCAATATACGGGAATATCTGAGTAGGTAAAAGTGCTTTAAAGTACTTTGTAAAGTTAGGGGTGAGTCGTAGGAGATTCCGGGTCGTATGGACGCTAACTCACCACTACCAACTGTAGCGATATAAAGAATGGAGGGGGGTATTGCACTACTACCAATCCTCCTCTCCCTTCTTTGCAGAAACTAATGAGAAAATGCTTTTAAGAAAAGGGCTAAACTAATGGAGACATCGGTAATGTGTTTTTCACCTCCCTCCGACCATACTTCTTTCTTGTCCATTTGAATATAGGGAATATTATATTCCAAGCATCTTTCTAACTTTTTTTTTGCTTGATGGAGTATTTCCCTCTGACTTACAAGCAAGGTGTTCTTTTATTTATAAAGACTTACTCATTAAGGGAAGAAAGAGGGTTGTTATTAAGGAGTGCTGACGAAGAATACTTTTTTTTTTCGCACTAAGAAGATCGGGTTTCCAACTCTTGGGAAAGGGTCTTTCTCGTTTCAAGTGTTGACATTAATGGAGCACCTAACCAATTTTAAACTTCTTTGACAAGTAGTGTAACAGAACTTCAACGATAAAGCATGTATCCTATTACAATAATTTGGAGTCTTATTTTGAATTGTTTTTGCTATAATACATTCTTTCTTATGTTTACATAATATCAACTCAGATAAATTGATTAAAAATATATGTTTTTTTTATAAAATAAAAAATATGTAACTATATGTAAACCAAATTATATATTTATCCAATCCTAATCTTAAAATTGATTTAGAATCTTGAATCCAAATTTGAATTTTTAAATATATACAAGTTTATTTGAGGTGAATATTTTTAATTTCTAATAAAAAGGTCACTTAAAATACTGCTATTTTGTTTATTATGTCTCTTACGTAATGGTGTCGGGAAAATTGCGCCCGGGAAAACTGCACCTTCCTAGAGAAAAGGAAAAATTTCGCCCTCGTATGAATTATCAAACTAATAGGTGGGAAAAGTGTGCCCATATGACCTTGTCTGCCTCACCTAAATAATTTTAACAAGGTCGTGTGGACACACTTTTCTCAATTTCCTCACGACCTTACCATTTTTACCGGCGTAGATCGGCTCATCGCATCCTTTTGTTTAGGAGGGTGGGTATTTCAAATCAAACTAATCACACATCATGAGATCTTGAGGAAGTCAAAGTACATCGATTCATCACACCTGTATCTTTGCCTGTTTGTTAGGTTAGGTGAGGTGAGGTTAGGTCTTTCAAAGAAATAAAGATCAGTGTGTATCTGTAAGCATTTGATGTTAGCGTATAAATTGAAGTTAACAAACTAATTATTGACGACCTTTTACTCCATTTTTTAAATCCAGGCTAGACTCTTCAAATACTTTGTTAGGTCCTTAGGCGTACTTATTTTGTAAGTGTGTAAAACAATGTGTGGGGCGCACTTCTCCCACCTAATGGTGTGATGATTGGTAGCAGAGGGCAATTTTCCCCTTTTTTCTGGGAAGGAACAGTTTTACCGGGCGCAATTTTCCTTTATCCTTCATAATAAACAACAAAGATATTATTTCTTTAGTAAATTAATTATATTAATATAATTTTGTAATTTTTTGTGATTTTTTACCCTCCTAAAACATATGTTTATTCCTTTTAATAATTAAATAAAATTGTTATTTCAAGTCCAGGTTTTCATAATTGTATTCTAAATGCTTTTTTGAGATTTTTACTAATCTCAAATTTCTTGAAAAACATAGGAAGTTAGAATCCCTCAAATCTTATCTCTAAAAAAAATATTGGAAGTTCCTTAAAATCCAAATAAGTAAACTTACTAATCTAACAAAATGCCAATAAGAAATTATCTAGCTCGTTCTAAACAGTTTTTTATGCGCTATAAAAATACTAGTGTGATAACATTGTTTTGTGTGTGTCACCATACCCCTCCTCCCATTAGCACACACATTAACACTTTTGAACCAAGCAATTAATTTTGAATACCATTTTGACAGCCATAACCAGATATTCTAGGACACGTCCCGGTTTGGATTTTGATCCTCCTTCAGCCCTTTATGAAGGGTTCGAGGGTGTCCAACATTTATTTTAAATCAGTCCCAGCCTGTTTAGTTGCTTACTTTAATCTATTTGTAATGACAAGACTAAATTTAGAAGACGTAATTAATATCACTCTACCTTTAAGAACATTCTTCTCCTAGAAGCAGAGCAGATAAAATTAAAAACTTCTTTCTTTTTTTTTATAAGAGAAGAAATAATATTATGTTTAACAAACAACTTCAAACAACACAGTTGTCTTTCAGATCCTAGAAAGAGAGAGACAGAGAAATCCTCTTTATCAACGACTCCCAACCTATTCAAGTAGACCTTAGAGTAACAACCGTGAAAAGAAAGAAACTAATTTACCTCTGTCAGCTAATTAAGAAAATCCTTTTGTTACGTCACCTAGGGTAGAAAGGATGTGAGGAGACGAAAGGGGGGAGTTATCTTTAATAGATGAAGCTGTTGAGATAATTTTTTGTTGACAATACAAGAGGGCTGTGTGACCAGCCGAAAAACATTGCACCGCTATTTCTGTGAAATGGACATAATAAGGGAATAGGGAGAAAGGTATGGAGGCAAGGTTAAGTGGGTAGGACAGGGTGGGAGGGCACTAAGCAAACATGCATTCCATTGAATGAAAAGTATATCGGTCTCAGCTGGTATCAAGATTGTCTAAATTTTACTTTAGATAATGAACCAGCCACTTTGTTTTTTTGAATCGAGTCCCGTCTAAATATAAGGAGAATATGGAAAGCGCATAGTAGGGAGAAACCTCTTACCAAAAGAGTATGAATATATGGATCAAAGGCGCACAGGTAAAAACAAACTGCATAATATGGTAACATGAAAAACATTTTATTGTAAACAACCGCCTTACTATTTACAATAATTACAATAATAGAATAATAAAGGTATAGAGAACAGCCTCCTTACTCTTTACAATAATTTGGCTAGGTGTAGCCACATGCGTCTCGGAAACTATAAACGATGGTGCGCTTTTAATGCACCTACCTTGAGAGCTTATGATAGAATCCAAAGCAGGTAACACAAATTCACCTGTGTGCTTTCAATACTTAGCATTAAACACCATAGTCTTTACAGGGTGTACGGTATAATGCATCCAAAGCTGTCATTGCGTGTTAGGCTTATTATAAGTAACAGGGTGTCAACCATCTGGGAAAATCAGGGAAAACGGGAATTAGCCGGGAATTTGAAGTGATCGGGAAAAAATGGGAATAGCCCGGGAATTTGCTAAATCAAAATAAAAATCCGGTAAAATGATATTTTACTCAAAATATGAAATACAATAATCATTAAATCAGTAAATTATGTCATTCTTTTGTTTGTAGCTGTGTAATATATTTTTAATTCCTAGTAAATAATTTTAATACAAATTTAAAAAAATATTAGAATTTTAAAACTTATTAGTATTCATAAAAAATATTAATAGAAAATCTAGTTGATAAGGAAGGGGGTGGGTGGGGGGAGTTAGAAGTATGTTACATACATTTTAGTGGGGAATTTTAGGAAATGATGAGGGGAAATCAGGAAAAAAGTCGGGGATTTCATTGGTCAAGTTGAGTAGACACCATGAAGTAATGACGAGTTTGATATATCTACACATTGAGCGCTCTCAGCACTGGAAGCAACGTGGTCTAAGGCGTTTAACAATTAATACACTTGGTCACCGTAGATAGGGAGACAGAAGCTATGAGTCTTCAGTGGGGGATCAACGCAAAATTCAAGTTCTCTTCCTTTAAAATGCCCTTCTCATCACCATGATTAACAATCATAGCCACCCGTGGAATGGTTTTACTACGTGGGTGGGTTGTAGCCCCGGTCGGGTGGATTGAGGATTTTCTTTTAATAAATTTACACCTACCCTTCATTCAAATGATAGTACATTAATTTTTATTACCCGCTTTGGTGGACCCATGGTCTAAGGCGTAACTCTCACAAAATACTATTCTGCCATTGATGGGGAGATCGAGGTTTTATTCTCATTCGGGTTTATTGAGGGTAGTTTTCCTGAATGGTTTTCCACTATTTCATCACGTAAATGCGAATACAATTCCTTTAAACTCAATCTTCCTCAGCCCTAAATCACTATTGTTATTAGTACATACGCATATAGCCTGAGGGGTAGTAAGACTTTAAAAAAATATATAGTTAGTTTTGCCGTTCCTATCCCGTCTGTAAATATATGCGTTGCACAAAAATAATCATATTATTAATGTTGTTTAAAATAAAGATGTGCGCCTGACACAATCCTTAGTTAGCAGCCTGGCAACGCTACTGTGTGGCGGGTCGGAATGGGGAAGGTTCATCAGGGGAATATGTCCTCTCACGGTATTGGCTACATGGCGACGCGACGGCCCGACGTGTGGATGCCACATTACTTTACAGACAGACAGTCACATGTCGTGCAGTAAACTCTGCCGTACCCAAATACCAGTTTTTTTTTTTTTGAAATTATGCTATTTTCCCATTTAAATACTATTGTTGGTTCAAATCAATTGTCTCAGATAAACTCTCCGTTTATTTTGGTTGTTTTGTCTATGGATGCAATCTTGGCCTGGGCTTTTCACTCGGTTCTAAAGAAAACCCGCTTAAATGTGTTTATAGATGCATAGATTATCACTCATCATATGTGGGTTTAAGAGCCATTTAAGAATTACAAACCACACGCGCTTGATTTTTTTTAGTTTAGTTTAGTTTAGTTTAGTTTAGTTTAGCTTTCAGCTGGCTTTAATTTGAATCGCGAGTACAAGGCTCGAATCCTGACCGTATAAATTGGAGGTGGCTTTCTCTAACCATACTTTCAATTCCCATTATTAGGCCAAATTTCATTAGATCTTTGAACAGTGGCTTTTTTTTTAGCACAAAGTCTTACTCGTTCGTGTCACACGCTTTTGTACTAACTACAATAATATGTTAGGGATTAATAAGGTTTACTTTAGAGCAAGTATACCCCCATTTGTGTGGAAGGAGATTGAAAAACAATTTTGGAACATCGCCCTCAGTACACCCGACTGGGATCTAACTCCGTTCTTTCTGTCTTCGGCAGTCTAGTCTATTGTTAAAGTAGTGCCTTAGACCATGCGGTCACCGAAGCGGGTAGTAATAGCTAACAATATCCTTAGAGTCCTACACTAATAGATAAGGAAGGTATAATATAGAGGAAGTTATTTAGAGAAAACCATCTATAGACACCCAGCCGAGTTTTGAAACGTGAACTACTCATCATCAGAAAACCAAACAATACCCTACTAATGCCTTAAATTATACGTCTATCGAATATCCACATTAATATTTGGTTAAGAAGAAACTTTTATATAATATCTTACAAGATTTTGTGGTGTTTTATAAGTAGTTTTGGCAATATTAAAAGTGGTAGCTGCCAACCCCATGACGTGACGTATGAATACAGTATTTTAAAGTAGTAACTTTTCTATCTGTCATAAAACTCAACTAAAGCTACATCATATGATTTCTCTTACCGTGATTGCTCATTTTAAGATCTGATTAGTGCTCGTCTTATTCTTAAAATAGATTTCAATCAGAGTATAGATGAGGAGGCAATGAACCTTTGTAAGCAAGCTACTCCCACCTTCCATTACAACAAGACCTACCCCTCCTTACTTACGGTCGCTTTAATACGCTCAGTAGGATCTCAACATTAGCATATATATGTTTTTCATTTAGTATGACATTTGGTTGTGTTAGCAGAATGGGTTGGTTTAGCACCGTGTCTTACTACTCGTTCTCGTTATCCGCTTATATACTAATTACACTAATAGTTTTAAAGAAACGGGGGAGGATTTATTTAGAGGAGGTGTACTTACATTTGCGTGGAGGGGTAGTATAAACAATTTTGAAGAAACCACCCTCAGTGCACCCTACTGAGATTGTAATTTCGATCACCCCGTCATCGGCAGTAAGGTCTACTGTGAGAATAGCGCCTTTGACCTTGCGGCCATCGAAGCGGGTTGTGAGGTGTTAAACGTAGTTTTGTGGAAGTCGGTAATTAGGATGACAGTAATAAAAAAGATAACTAGACTTGTATAGTTTAATGAAACAGTTTGAATGATTGATTGATTCAATTACTCACTATCATATACAGTATTAGTCAAATTGTAAAGTGCTTTACATTTTGTTGAAACCTTGTGGTGTTGAAATTTCAAGACCGATTTGTAATTAATAACATGCTTTTTTTTTTCTCCACTGCATCATAGCACCTGACGATAAATTTGGTATTAATGTGCTAACCGCTTGTTTGTAAGTTTGTAGGCTCTACGTATATATACATACGCCGTCTCTACTGTAAGAGAGGTCATATGTGACAATTAGGAAAAACTGCGATGTATTCCTTCTCCAAACCGTATGATCTTATATACTATATGTTGAGCTGTCATTTATGGCAGTCAAAATATTCACAACAAACAATTTTCTTCCAATCATGTTTTCCTTTTAAGCGTTTTTACATTATTTAAAAATGAACATTATGAAAATAACCATTTGGATGTTTATTTTTACAGGAAGTGTTTTCCGTGGTGGGGGGAGAGTGAAACACCATCCAGGAAAGGCCACCCTAAATACCCCCACCATGATTCAAACCCTGATCTCCCTTTCATCGGTGGGACAGTCTATTATAAGAGTGACGTCTTAAACCATTTGGCCATTAATTCGGGGTTGTTTGAAATCTACTATATTTATCTAAGTTAAGGTGGAGGTTGTATTCGGTTCTTAACCTATTCAGAAATATATCTCTATTTTTTTGGATCGTTTATTACGAGTTTTTCTTTAGTATGTTTCGCGTGAAAATAATTAATCTAATTACAGGGACTAGTTTTTCTATAAACTTTTAACAATAATATTCTTTCTTTGGAAACATATATCTTATCACATATATAACCTTAAAAGACAACTTTTTTTGATAATAAACAGCGTTAAGGTGCTATTCGCGGGTATGGAAGCTAGGGAAGGTATTTTTGAAATTTTTATATAATGAAAATATTTTTTATCTGTAATACATAAAATATTTCTCCACATTTAAACAAACTTTGGATACAGAGTTTTCTAAACTCATTTTTGAATATTTATCATGGGAACAGTGGAATTTTACCAGAAACCTTTCTTGAATCAAGCGTAACAACTGTGCAATGCCCATTAAAGTTTTCAAAAACTGTTTAGATGAATAAGTGTACAAAAATAGGAATGGGTTGAATCCTATATTTCTCGAATCCGAATCTTAAATTTTATTCCAAATATCTAATCCAAATCAGAATCCTATAGTCTTTAAAAATATACATTTTAAGTTAATGTGAAAATATTCAAAATGTAAATAAAAAGAAATGTTTAAGGCTTAGAGCCATTGACAAATGCTATTTTGTTCGTCATGTATATTGAGTTATAAACACCAAAGAAAACAAATTTTTAGTAAATTAATTAATATATGTACAATTTTATTCTTTTTTAGATTTTGTTGATCTCCCAACTACACAATAATTACCTAAATTTTTTTATCTCAAGTCGTGGTCATCAAAATATTGTATTCTAAATACTTTTTTTTTTTAGATTTCGATGAATCTTGAATATCTCGTTTACCATCGGATTCGAGCGTTCCATCTCTAATAAAAATTGAAGTAAATGTATCTAATATGGTAATGTTTTAGTTACTTTGCTCCAAAAATGTGTTTTGTCAACAAAAAAATGAAATAAAAAAACCTTATCCTACGTTTCATTCTATTCCACCTTAAAGCGCTTACTTCAAAACATTTTTTATAAACTCTAGTTCTAGTTTAAGAAATTTAACCAGAGGCTAGAACTCAAGCAAAATCCTTAAAGCTATCTTATTAGACTATTTAGTCACATTATATAAAAAAATACTATGAAATAAAACAATAATAATAATAATAAAAATACGGTGTATCTGGGATACATCAATTTATATCTAAGTTTTTCAAAAGATTGGCAAGTACCAATGTACCGCTGCCCAGGGGACATACTTTTCGTGGAGGCTCTTTCCATGTCCCGATAAGGTGGGAGGATGGTGATAGTTAATATGACGAGGTGTAGCTAGTGAAGCTCTTAATCGAACTTAAACCTAATTAACCATATCCTATTAACCATGGGAATTATTCCTCTTTAAAGAAAAATCCCCCGGCACCAACCGGGAATCGAACTTGGGACTTCTATGTCAGCAGCCAGGGATTATTATCACAATACCCCTAACATATAATAGCAAGACGCGTGATAAAAAATAAACTTAATAAAAAAATAATTTCTTCAGAAAAACGATTGAAATATCAATCAAATCTAAATCAATAATATGTCAGAACTAATTTAATAAAACAGTTGTTTACGATGCCGTGATTGTTGAACATGTCTTCCTCGTCGGATCAAAACTCAACGGGGGATTCCCCTCTACCCCCTTCTATTCACAATTGAAGAAGGGAGAAAAAAAATAGTGAGAAGCATCTGCAGTGTTGAGCAGCCCCTCCGACTCGATGAAATATGAGTGTTATTGTAGAGAGAAGAATAGTAGGAATGATACGCCTGTTACATGGAGTTGATTTATAAAATGATCTCTCACAAGGAAAGAAGAAAGGAAGATGAGATGTTGCGAGTAGCGTTGTTGCTGTCTGAGATGCTGCGAAAGATCATCAGTCAGTCCAAATATCATAACCCCCACCCCCTCTTAACCCTCCATAGTCAAAACCAAAAGTGCACACCCATTTTTGCATCTTTTTTTGCTCTAGAACCACAGTTTTCAAGAAAAAGCATATTTCGGCTTATCTAATTGGGACGATTTTCGATTGGGTTCTACTCTGATAATAGAAAAAGGGAATACAAAATTATGTGGACGATTGAACATGGCAAAACTATTTAACTTTATTTTTTTCACGCCAAGATGACGTTATATCGGATGTAACATTTTGAATAATATACAGGTAGATATTAGAATTTTCTCTTGGTCTGGTGGTTAGTCTTATTGGCTACTAATCTAGAAATCCGGGTTCGATTTCCGGCAGTATTATTTATTTTTCCTGAAGGAGAATTTTGGTTCCTATGGTCGCTATGGTCTGGTTAAAAGGCCTGAGCTAGGTTTAATACTTCTATTGGTACCACATAGTCATCATTATTACTAGCACATCATCTCAAAAATGTGGGCTTTAATACCAAATCAATAATTGTTACATGATAGTGCAGCTTAACTAATACTTTATTTAGAGAACAATTTCAAACAAACGATTTACAGCTGTTTAATAGTAATAAACTGAAACAAATAAAAGAAAGGGGTTTACTTTTGAGTTCTAAAAAAATAGAATCCAATTTGAACAGCAAGGTGATCGTGCTATCTCGTTCAACTCTAGTTGCCATATGACTGCTAGAATTCTTCTCTTTATATAGTGTGGTGCTGCGACTAACCGGTCACTCTATAAACTAAAGCTATCAACTTGCCCTTGCAACAAATAGCACCAGTATCCCCTAAATATTTTTTAAGATCTCAGTATGCTTGTAATTTAGTTAAAAATAGATGTTTCATCCGATACCACAATTCTACATCAATTCACTTCTGGCAAGGATCATTAACGTTTTCCAACATTTGTATTACAAAGCCCTATTCATTTTATAAAATTAAGTGTTGTGGGTACCAAACCCTTTCTTCACCTCTGACAAGACATCTTGTGAATGTGAGGAATGCCAGGTCTCCACCGTGGTTCGGATTCCACGTTAAATTGTAGGTCCTCCATTTAATCTCACAATCACCCTACCATTACACATTAGCGTAAGTGCGTATAGCCCGAACGGGTAGTAAGACGCGGTGCTAATAATAATAATAATAATAATAAGTGTTGTGGGACTTTAGGCTTGGATTAGATAAATACAATGAGTGCATTTAAATAATTTTAAAGCAAAAACGTACAAACAAATAAACTGTGAGCCATGTAATTATACAATCACGTTCTTAGAGTTAGCTTTGACTACTGATGTTTAATGTCATACCCTTTTTAGAGGTAATACAAAACATTTAGACATAGTTTAATAATTTTTATAATATAATTTATACTTATAGAACATAAAGAGACATACTAAAAATATTTTTATCTTTATTTTGTGAGGGTAATATAATTTATAAGGCTCAACTATATCGTTGTTAAAATAGGGGGAATAACCTTTAAAACCAATACGTAAGTATACTTACCAGTAAATTATCAGCGTGTACGTGGGGAGACAAACCAGACAAACACAAGTGAAGATTACATTACATTAACTTTTAAAAAAATATCACAACAAAACTAAAAAAAGTTAAGTTACGTTTAAAAGTATTTGAGATGTAAACTCGTGGTCCCTCAGCCAGCCATTGGCAATGTTAAGTAAAATTAAAGGGGGGGGGGGGTGTAGGGTTAGAGGGAGGTTAAGATTGGTAGAGCTAGAAGTAAGTAAGTAAGTAAGTAAGAAACCTTCTAGTTTAGCTGGGGAATCTCGTTACTTCACCCCCACCTCCCTCGCCCCCCGTTGAGACAGCATGCAAACCTCATTTCCTAACTGGGGGAGGGTTCATAATTAGCATCAAACATAAGGTCTGATAGCTCAAGATGGAGGGGGGAAGGTAGTAATGTATCCGTCTGTCTTACACAACAACATCAACCAAACTACCGTGCTTTTAAACATAAGATTCTCTTCGCTTTCCTCTGTTGAGGGATAGAGAGTGTGACTTTTCATTTGTTCTTTTAACATGAGAATCATTAACGACTTGATTTTTTTTAATATGAGTAGGGCGTCTTAGAGAAAGTGTACACGCGGTAGCGTATAGAAAGGATGATAAAACCTCATATGAAAAAAAAAGCCCCTACTATGCACCGCACCTGGTTGGTAATATATAGCTTGACCTCCCAATCAATCGTGGCAATATGAAATGTGTCTGACTTGGACGCTCAGCAACCGGTAAGCGTTTCAAGACTAGTGCATCAATGGATTTGGCCTTTTTAAAAGAAGTATAGTAGATAAACGTGGTTGAAAGTAATCATTTAATAGCACACAAAAATATTACTGTCCCGCAAATAATTGAATTGATATATTTTTAAATCTTCCTTTACTTCAAAGAATATTTGTCTGATAAGTATTACCAGTGAATGAATTCAACAACACTATTTTAATTGTTAGTATTTGTGTAAAACTACGTTCTATGAAATTGTATAACTACTTTATATAATAAAAATGTGTCACCTTTATTTGAGAGTATGTAAAATACATTACAGATGACGTGTTTTCATATTATATATATAAAATATGTCCAAAAGCTGGTGTTTTTAACAAACATATCAAGAGGGAAGTCAGAAGCGCTCAATATGACAAAAGCGTCAACTCAGTCTGATCATCAAAGACTAGTAATTGTTTCCTCCCGAAACTTGGCTTACGAAATTAAATCCGGTTATTAGTTCCAACTCCAGAACTCTGCAAGCACCTCCAACTTTATTTAGTCCTACCAACATTGAGGAAATTAATATCCCTAAAGTGACGAAACAAACCTCACGGTGCTCAAAGATATGATTAGTGGATTGTGAATAGTGACTACCTCCTCTAGGTTTGATCTAGAAGGGTGGTTTTGAAGCCCCATACCAATTTAGGCCTACTTGAGGAAGAGAAAGGGGAGGGATAGTGTAAACAGTAGGATTTATAATTCTTTCTTCTGGGAAATTTTGATGTATTTAAAGAGATTATTCTGCCTATTAACATTTGACTAGCCAAAATATCCAAACAATTACATTTAACTATAGTAAACAATGTTATAGATCAAAATGTTTGAATAGTTTGAGGGAGGGAAGTATATGAGCAAAATGCATTTGCCATGGGAACGTGTTAAGCCAATTATGGGGGTGGGGGGGGGGGATGGAGGGAACTGACCTGGATTCGAACCTTAACCTCGTCATGGGAAAACCAGATTTAAAGAGTCTTATATTCAATCCACGTGATCATTGATGCATGTACGGATTTTTGGTTGAAAAAATCTACATAATAGTTACAGAAGGTTAAAGATATTCAAGTAAACTTGACTGAAGAATTGAAACTTACACATTAATTTTACAAAAAATTGAAATAAAATTTATCAGAGCAAACTTATAAATAATTATTTTTTACATGATTACAATATTTCATTTTCAAGTTATCACTAGGTTAATAAATAATAAGCACTTTAGGCCGGTTTTCTTAAATGCCTTTTGATTTCGTGAGCTTACTAAATCTAGTGACATAATGCTCCCGTTGGTAACACTGCTTCATTTCAACCCTTCTTGTTCCCCAACGACATGGAACAGCGGACAAACCTTCAATAATATTAATATTAATATCAGCATCAATTCACATCTCCCGTCCCAGAATTTAATAAATACAACTCTTCATTCTCCGTAGACTGTGACTTATGATCACAGCCAGAGGAACGAGAGGAACTTGAATTAATTGATTGAGTCTTAATTAGCTCTTCAAGTACTAATTAAAATGTAATTAAAGTTGGAAAATTGGAAATGTTTTCGAGTTGTAAACTCTTCTCCCCTTACCTCCGGCCCACCTCTTTGACTTTAACCCTTCTTTTTTTTTGCCGTCCTTACTTTCCCAAACCACTCGTTCACCAATCCAAAACAAGTAAAAAGCCCCCTTACGTCTGTTCTGACGTCAGCCTGGGATGTTTCGTTAAAATGATTAGTGTTAATATAACAAAGAGTTTCTGCAAAAGAATACAATTAAATATAGAGCTGTACATTCTTTTATTATTAAATCAAACACGCATCTCCCAAAATCTGGATTAATATGGCTGACCAGAAGGTCACGTAGCCAATAGAATGCATAATATAAATTTACTATAATACAAAATATAACTTATAAATGCTTATCAATCCAAATATCAAATGTATTTATACAATCTGGTGTAGTTAAGGTGTGACAATTTATCTTACACACGTATCACCCTTAACCAGATTACAGTAAAAAAAAAATAGCCCCGCGTCTTACTACCCGTTCGGGTTATACGCTAATAGGTTAGGAATTGGGAAGGTTGAATTTAGAGTAAGTGAATCCACACTTGCGGGGAGGGAGAGTGGAAAACCATTTAGGAAAAGCTGCCCCCAGTTCACCCGACCGAGATTCAAACCTCGATCTCCCCGCCCTCGGCATCCTGACTCCACCGAGGCGGGTGTTACAATATTATGATAGTATATACATATTATAAATTTTAAAGAAGTATGTTAATATAAAATCTTAAAACTTAAACAATTATAAATATCACATTAACTTTACAAAATTCACAATCATTATGTGAATTTTTTTTAAATGATTCATTTCAAATTTTTATCATATTATTTATTAACTTAATGAATCATTCATTCTCCAAAATTTATTTAAATATACATAACTGCAAACAATTAAATTTAGAAAAACCATACACTCATATGTATCAATTTAAACTCCATGAAAACTCGAGACCAAATCTCAAAGCTAAGTTCTTATAAAAATAAAAAATATCACCATCACTTATCTTCCATTCGGGCTATACGCTTATTTACTAATCACGCTAATGGTTTTAGGGATTAGGAAGTTTATATTCAAAGCAAGTGCACCCACATTTACTTGGAGTAGAAAACTATTGAGGTAAAACAACCCTCAACACACCCGAATGAGATTTGAACAACTATCCCCGTCATCAGAAGTCTAGTTTACTGTGAGAGTAGCACCTTAAATAATGCAGCAACCGAAGTGGGTATTCTTATAAATTCTTATTTTATAAATTTAAATGACTCTTTCCTATTCTATACTACAGTTATGTTCGAGCAAGGTTCTACAGATTTTCCCAAAACTGTCCATGAAATAAAATTTGCATAGAATAAAACTGGACCATGTGGTATGATCCAGAAATAAACTTCTAGTTGGGGTTTGATGGGAAGGGTAAGGTTGGGGTAGAAATAGGGATTATATTCTACAAGCTTTAACAGTTGGTATTTTTGGATGATCCCTAATTGCTTCAAAAAGTTTATCATCAGTAAGGTCCACTGATACCTGAGCCTGAATTTCGCCAAACACAGATAAGGTAGAAAAGGTGGTCCCAAATAAACAACTAATCTTAAGGGTGACCTGGTGGTCTAGGTGTAATGTGTCGGACTTCTGTGCTGGGGGTCCAGGGTTCAATCCTCGGTCCCGGCAAAGATTTATCTGATTACCAAACCCTTCCTTGACCTCTGATAAGATGTGTATTAATCACAACTTGTGAATGTGTGAAATGCCAGACCTCCACCGTGGTTCAGATTCCACGTTAAACTGTAGGTCCTCCATTTCATCTCACAATCACCCTACCATTACACATTAAGCGTAAGTGAGTATAACTTGAACGGGTAGTAAGACGCGGTGATGATAATAATAATAATAATAACTAATCTTAGCATCATCTCGCCGCTCTGAGTCGGGCATAATGAGGCGCTAGTAAGGTGAGCCCGTTTCTTTGTAGAGAGAGTATAAACACGTAAAATAACAATAAATTGAAAAGATAGTTCATAAAAACTTTTGGAAAAACCTGTACCGCACAGGAAATATGGCGGGGTAGGGCTGAGGGGGGAAATTTCAATGTGAAGGCAATAATTATAATTTAGTTTTTTTTTTAAATCAACATAATATAAAAAAAACTTTCCTAATTTGAGAGATTTGTTTTGAAGTTATGTATCACTCAACACTTAAACCGTAGGCCAGGTTTTCTTTTACAATCGACTTGGGACCGACACCTTTACTTCCCCTCCCAAGGAAGCTGTGCTCACGTTTTTATCGCTCAAGAAAAATCCATTAACCAGGGCTGGGTTTGAACCCACGACTATTGGGTTCTGAGGTGAACAATTTACCCCAAGACCACCGAAGTCAACTATTTTGAGAATCAGTTTAAAGAATTTTATTTAAAAAAATTAATTCCTTCTAATATTTTTTTCTAACGTATTATTAAATATGTTGGAATTTTTTTTCCAAACGCCACGTCTTGCTAACCGTTCGGGCTTTACGCTTATGTATTAATTACGCTATTATGTTAGGAATGAGGAAGGTTAGGTTTCCAGTGTTTGTATCAGCATTTGCGCGAAGGGTGAGTGGAAAACCATTAAGGAGAAAACCACAATCGGTACACCTGACTGGGATTAGAACCCCCATGTTACCCGACACAGGAAGTCCAGCCTATTGCTAGAGTGACGACTGAGACCTTGTAGCCACCAAAGCGAGTTTTTGAAATTAAAGCTCATTTTCTCAACAGAGGAATGTACCAGAAGATTACTTACTAGCTTAACATCTGACAAACACCGTCAAATCAAACTCTAAAAAACTACATAGCGTCAGCCAGCAAGCGAAATATACCGACAGAGTTTGTTGGCCGTATGTTGACAAAGTTAGTGCCAACACTTGCTAAAAGATGATGTCATGTGGTCAAACAGTGAACCTACCATTCATTAATCTCAGTTTTCTAGACTGTAGTCTCTATTTCTTTATTAAAGTAGCTCCTCATTTATCTACACAGGGCTGACTTGACTCCGTTCCCTACCCCCTGCTTCAAAGAAAAATATGGAAGAATCGGGGATAGAATCCGGGACCTCTGGATCTGTAGTAAGTATTTCTTACCACTAAACCGTGGTGCACTCGACCATACTGCCATAAATGTTAGTATTTTGATATATTTTTTTTACGTATGACATCTTGGACAGGGCGAGATGTGTAGATGTAAAGTATCTAATACGGTTGCGTGCGCGTGTGTGTTTGTGTGTGTGTGTAGACTTTTAGCCACTCTGGTCGCACATAATGTTGCGTGTGTGTGTAGATTTTTAGCAGCTCTGATCGCACATAATGTTACGTGTGTGTGTAGATTTTTAGCAGCTCTGGTGGCACATAATGTTGCGTGTGTGTAGACTTTTAGCCACTCTGGTGGCACATAATGTTGCCCATGGTACACCTTGCCTACTCACTGTACCTGTAATAAGATGTCATAATAGTGATTAAGCCCTATGGGAGTCTGGATCCAGGAGTGATCTTAAATCTTAAACCTTAATCAAAGATAACTAACCAAATCTTGGTGATCATAGGGATTGTACCCCTAAAGGGAACAATACCTTGGGTACCACCCAAGAATCAAACCCGGGACCCCTAGGTTCGTAGCCAGGTGCACTGAACACTATACCTACATTTATTTTAGGACCCATGTGAAACCAAATATGGGACCTCCTGAGCCTATGCGGGTCTATTTTTCTACTTAACTAAGGGGGTGGGGGGGGGGCGGTTCTTATGCAAAAGAGTGACATTGTAAATCCATCGTTCTGAAATATGTTTGAACATAACTTCAAGAGATAATATGATTGAACAAAGAGAGAAAGAGCGCTAGGCTTGGAATTGGGGGTTGAAATGTAGGCAATTATTCTAAACCTTCTCCCTTCTGTTCTAAACAAGCCGCGAGTGGGGAGGAATGAGTCATGAACACTCTATAATAAAAGGTATTATTACGTTCTATGATGACGAATATTAATCTCAATTTGCCTCTCTTGCTATGGTTACAACATTCCGATCTTGTAGGATGATTTAAAAAAACAACCCTAGGGTAAGAGTCGTACAAAACGTAATTAAAACTTGTTTTGTAAAGGAAAGCAAAACATTACAAATATCATATTTTATTTTGGTTCATAATAAATTACAAATGTACACTATTTGTTTGAATATTTTTATTTTTATGTTAAAAAAATAACCAAGTATTTCCCAATCGAAAAATATATGAGCTCTACAAATACATTATGAGTTATTAATCAAGAAAGACCCCTGAAAATGTTAGTATGAAATGTATATTACTTTGCGTAAAAAATATTCTATTAAGTTTTAGAAATATTAAATAAACACATAATTAGCCATAATAATAAAAAATATAAACTCTAATCCCAGATGGATTTACTGTAATGGTTGATCCTATTTCCCAATCTTATTATAAGAAAATTCGGGTAGTTTATTTACTCAATAATCTATCTTTTTCATCCCTTTTAAATTAGTATATTATTTGGATACCCTGGTTGGTGTATGTAAAAATTATGTAGGTTATTTAATTTTTTAATATTTTTTTCCGCATCGGAGTTTGATTTAGACTTCGCTATTATTGATAATATGAAATATGTTTAATATAGTGAATATATGTAAGAGAACAAGGTTAAAACAGGTACATAGAGTGATACTTTTGTTCCTAACCAAAATAAAAATAATATTTTACTGTAATTTATCTTCGGTGATCCATAATAAAACATTTTTAATAGATCATATTGACCTGACAAAACTTTAGGGTCAAAAAACGATTAAATTACCTACTATATATCATATTTAAAAAATATACTAAAATCATAAATTGAATATTGTTTTAATTAACTGGTATATAATAGAATATCATACAAAAGTGAAAATGATTCTGACCAATTATATGATTCTTGTTTAAATTTTAAATTATTTCACTTGAGCTAGCTTTTAAAATGATATATATTTGAACAAAAACTATGTACGGCGAAAAAAATAAAAACTAATTTAACATCAAAGACAAACACAAAAATGGAAAAATTCTGTTTTAAAACACTAATTGCTATTATTATCATCATATTCAGTACTATGCCTGATATTTTCCACTCTCCCTCAATGAAAATGTGGTTAAACCTCATATAAATATAATTTACCTTGATACTAAACCTATAAGCGTAATTAGTTACTATTATTATTATTACTATTATCACCGCGTCTTACTACCCGTTCGGGTTATATGCACTTACGCTAATGTGTAGTTGTAGGGTGATTGTGAGATGAAATGGAGGACCTACAGTTTAACGTGGAATCCGAACCATGGTGGAGGCCTGGCATTCCCCACATTCACAAGTTGTGATTAATACACGTCTTGTCAGAGGTGAAGGAAGGGTTTGGCAATCATATAAATCTGTGCCGGGACCGAGGATTGTGCGTAATTAGTACACACGTGTATAACCAGTAAAGATAGTAAGACGGAGTGCTTAGATAAATAACTACCGTATGACTAATAAGTTTACACCCTTATAAAAAAAAACTGAAATGGTGAATTGTATTGTAAGTATTACTGTGTGAAGTTTTTAACGAATACTTTGGTAGCATGGTGAGAATGTAACAATAATCATCAGGGTCATGTTTTAATATACTCAATATTAGCTTGTACACACATACATACACACACACACACACACACACTATTGGTCGGGAGTCAAATTAGATTTACTCATATCGATCTTGCTTGTCGTTGATGAGTGAGGTTGGTGATCAAGTCCTGGTCGGTGTATTGAGGGTGATTTTTTAAAATAAATATTCATTTTATATATCCTGCTATCTTTTCACTCTAAACCAGCTGCAATCTCTATTCTTATCACTTAGTTAAAGTAGTTAGTATCACCTTAGGTTAAACTTACAATTTTATAGATAGGTGGGTGTCGGTTTCAAAAGTTGTAAGGATAACATACAACAATATACAGTAAAATAAAACATAATTTTTTTAAATATATATAATATATATAAATAATATGTTTTTAATTTGAGTCTTATAAAGTATTAGTGAAATTAAACAATACGTACATTAGAACATTTTGAAAGAAATAATAGCCCTTTTTAAATAATTCGAAGTCACCCAAAATCATATTTTTTTTGTCTGTTTACGAAAATATATGTTATTTAACAAATTGTACGTTGATATAAAAAAACGTTTCACTTCGATATTCACTCAATTTTATTTAATATTATTAATTATAAATGGTTCATATCTTTCAAACTCTCAAATAACTTTCAAAAGATTTTTAAATAATAATATCACTATATTAAATCTTATTTTTGTTAATGAGTATAAATAATTGAAAATTAAAAAAAGAACTCTTCCAAGTAGATTAAGTCCTTATTACTTCCTCAAAAGCATTTTCTTCAAAAGTAATTCCTAGAAAATGTACTACCGTCTAAACTCACTAATGTGGTAACGAATTTTTTTACAAACATTTGACAAATCGATATTTATTCTCCAGACACGTGTTCTTGCTATCTTATTGATAATACATCTGTAATTTATAGTCGAGATTAACAATCACTTAATGTCAACTCGGAGGTGTTAATATCACACGCCCGCTAGGGATTACCCAGGTGAATATTGTATAAAAATACCTCGAATAAAACACACCAAATAGATCAAACAATAACGATCGTTTTATTATTCGTGGAAGGAAATAATGGGTGTGTTTTCAATGATAACGATATGATTGGATAATCCGACACAGGTGGAGCTCGCTAAATATCACGAGGGTTTATTCCCACTATTACTATTATTGACACCACGTCTTACTACCCGCTCGGGCTACACGCTTATGTACTAAACACGCTAATGTATGAGGTATGAGAAAGTTTTAATTCAGAGGAAGTGTACCCGAATTTGTGTGGAGGAAGAAATGAATTTTTTGTTAGGAAAACCTTCGTAGAACACCCGACCGGGATTTGAACCCCGATATACCCATAATCAGCTGTCTAGTCTATTGCGAGAGTGACTTCTTAAACCATGCGGCCAATGAGGAAGGTATTCCCATTAAAATATTTGATTGAAAAACGAACGATTATTTAATTTTTTTTCCAATTCAAGTTCAATTAAATGTTTATACTTGTGTTGAGCTCGACTGCTGAGGACGGGGAGATCGAGGTTCTAATCTCGGTCGGGTGAACTGGAGTGGTTTTTCCTAAATGGTTTTCCACTCTCCCTCCACGCAAATGCGGGTTCACTTCCTCTAATACAACCTTTCCCATTCCTAATCCATTAGAGTAATTAGTACTAAAAGCGGGTAACCCGAACGGTTAGTAAGACGCGGTGCTAAATATTAATATTATTAAATGTTTATAAAAGAGTTACGAGGACAAATATAGTATGGTTTTAGTAATTATTGGGTGACCTGGCGGTCTAGGGGTAAGGTGTCGGACTTCTGTGCTGGCGGTCGGGGTTCAATCCTTGGTCGCGGCAAAGATTTATCTGATTACCAAACCCTTCCTTCACCTATGAAAAAATATCTTGTGAATGTTGGGAATGCCAGGCCTCCACCGTGGTTCGGATTCCACGTTAAACTGTAGGTCCTTCATTTCATCTCACAATCACCCTACCATTACACATTAGCGTAAGTGCGTATAACCCGAACGGGTAGTAAGACGCGGTGCAAATAATAATAATTTTAGTAATTATTATTATTGTTTTACTAGGCTTAATTAGGTGCCAACATTTTTTTTAAAGACGGCAAAATTATACACTTATATTTTGTTAGCTATTATAGTCACTTATCCCTTTCCTTTTATTAAATCACATACTATACTGTTCGAATTAATTGGGACAAACATGTTTTCCTTGTCTGAATTGATATGTGATTACCAGTGATGTCCCGAACCGCCTGAAACCGGTTATATCTGGCTAGAGGCAGTGTGATGGATCGACCTTGACTGTAATTTACTTGTTTGACTGGTTTTAGTGTATCAGTAGATCAGTTGTGAGACTTTCAGTGTGGCAGCTGGTGGTTATAATTTTGCGTTCCGTGTATCACGTGTTAGTTTTGCTTGTTCAAAGATGGATAATACTCCGAGGAAGCGTTCTAAAATAATTGCTCTTAATGAACACACTTCTATGACCGTGAGAGATATAGCTACGGCTATTGGTGTGGGCAAATCAAGTGTTTCAATAATTTTAAGAACATTTCAAGATTCCAGATCATCGTCTCCAAAAAGAAAAGGAAAATGTGGGCGCAAACGGAAAACTACTCCAAGAACTGAGAAAATTCTAATAAGAAATAGCAAAATAAATCCAAGAAAGACAAGCACAGACCTTAGAAGGGATTTATTGGATTATGGTGTTGAAGTGAGTACCTCGACTGTACGGAAAAGGCTTCTGGAAGTTGGTCGTAAGGCAACAAGACCGATGAAAAAACCATTTCTAACTCAGAAAATGATGAAAAAACGTTTAGCATGGGCCAAAAAATACCGATCATGGACTGTTAACGACTGGAAGAAGGTGCTTTTCAGTGATGAAACACATTTATTTGTGCTTGGATACAAATCAAGTGTAGTTAGACGAAGTGAAGGTGAAACTCTGCGACTAGATCATATCCAACAGACTGTAAAACACCCTTCTAAACAGATGTTTTGGGGTTTTTTCACAACAAATGGCACTGGAAGCTTAGTTCCTATTAAAGGCATGATGAATTCTGTCAAATACATAGAAATATTACGCAGTAGGATTGTTCCATTCATGAAAACATTTGATGGAACATTTCAACATGACTTGGCTCCTTGTCACACTTCGAAATTGGTCCAGACTTTTATGCGGGAAAATAAAATAAAAGTGCTTGATTGGCCTGGTAATTCACCAGACCTAGATCCCATTGAGAACTTATGGCATATTCTCAAGAATCGTTTAGCTAAGATGAATTGCACGACAACAGAACAAATGATAAAAAGTGCTATACAAGTGTGGTTCCATGATGATGAAGTCAAGAACATGTGCGCTACACTAGTGGAGTCAATGCCAAGACGTGTTGAAGAGGTCATTTCTGCTAAAGGAGGACATACTTTATACTAATATAGAGATTTATCAGTCTACTTAAGGTTTGTAATGATTAAAAGCTAAGATTTTAGAAAAAAATCGTTTTTTTCCCTTTGTCCCAATTAATTCGAACACTATAGTAGGTTACATAGGTATTACATAGGTTTTATATTTTTTGTTGACAATTTTACTAGCCAATGTGGAGCCATTAATTAAAATATAATTCGCTGATGGATAACATTCCTTTTAGTATTTCTTATATACTTAAAATATTATATTCGTTCACATTTATCAACTTAACACACACACATTCTCTAAAACGTAAATTTTATATGAAAACTGAAAACATTTATTTTTTTCTGAAGAAATGTTCAAACACACCTCTTGAATTCTAAATCACACCCTCGTCACCAAATCCACCCTTATTTTTTGGTTACTTAGTTATTCACTTTAGCTACCTCCCATAATCGAATCTAATATTTTCTGAAGACACCCTTTCACCATCGTGTCTTAGCCACCTTTTGATGTGCGTCCATGAACTTTTAAAACATTCTCTATCACCTGCCAATATCACATCACATTACCTGTTTAAAAAAAAATCACATAATCAAATGAACGTAAGATGTTATCTTCCCCTCTCCTTCCCCTTAAAGTAGCATGTGTTCGCTCACATTTTCTTCGCATGGAAAAGTCATAAACGACGTCATCTTTCTCTATCTCACCTTTTTTTTTATTTATTCTCACTACAGGTTTTTTTTAGGGAAAATGATAAAGCGATGCAAAAATCGAAGCAATATGAGGTACTTAAATGACTTATCTCTTGGTTTCCTGCCTCCAAATCCGAAAATGTGGAGATCGAGCACGCAGTCGAGTGGACCGAGTCTCGGGGCAAGATGCGCCTATATCACCTTTATAATAACCTTGATTGCTTAGTTAAAATTATCATCGAATAAAATCATTTTATAATCGTATTATTACTACATATGTAGGAAATGTATTATAACTATTATTGAAATATAATTTTCTAGGATCTCTAGAAAACAGTTAATATGTTATGTATAAACTGTAATGCTAGTATATCAATAGTATATTGGGTGTTTTTTAAAAATAATATTCTTCTTTGTTATTATGTTTAGCAAGTAGTTTACAATAAGACTTTTGTAATGTTATGTATTTTTAAGTGGGAGTATTTACATGACTTTTACTGAAACTACAAACTTCAGGGATCGAATGATCTAGGGCGTCACTCTCGCACTAAACTGGTCTGTTGACGACGGGAAGAATGGGATTCGGATCCCAGTTGGTTCTACTCAAGGTTTTTCTAAATGGTTTCCCACTCTCCTTCCACTAACATGTGGGTAGATTACCTCTAAATTTCTTCCTTCCTCGTCCTTAACCCCATTAGAGTAATTATCATATATACGTATGTATCAAAGGGGTAGTAAGACGCAGTGATAAAATTTAAAAAACAAATATAATGTACATAATGAATACATCAGTGTATGACTTATAAACTAGCTCAATTAAAGAACAGACGCAACATCCAGTTCCACAGCTGTTAACTCATTAACGTGAAAGATGAAGCTCAAATTTCAACAAAGATAATTTTTTCGTACTAATGGGAGCAGAACATGGGTCCCTTCATTAAGTAGACACGCACGTCACCTATTTAGATAAGGTGCTAAACAGTAACACTTTTGAACAAACAACAAAACAGTAACTAATTTATTACAAGAAATTTGATATCTCGATTTACATACCCTAAATATATTATAAGTCAAAATAAGATATTAAACATGACTTTTTTTTTCTTGATTAGTACGTACAAAAATAGTGTTATCACTTATGTAATCTAAAGTTTGAGGCAATTAATATAGATTAGATATATTATTTTTAACGGGAAAAGAGGATGATAAAAAACTTTATAGTAAAATCAAAATTGGAAAACCACCCTTAATGCACCCAGTTTGAGTTCTAGGCCCAACCTCACCATCAACTGTGGTAAATGTAAGTTTACTTGTCTAAAATACTCTACTACGCCATACACCACTCGTCGAGCAATGCTGGTTTCCTGTGACATTGCCCCTTCCTTTCCTGGAACTTTAGAAGGTGTCAAGTGTGTTGCCTACGCATGAGGCGAACAAGGTGACGAAATGACGGTAGAACCGAAATAATGCGCAGCTTTGACACATTGCAAACCGATATAGAGGAAGAGAAGGAAAATAAAAGAGTTGAGGGAAAGAAGGGAGAAAAAAGTGGGGGGGGGGGGGGGAGGAATTTTCCAC
>CABFVX010000112.1:357352-367964 GCA_902151425.1 Timema shepardi
GGAGGAAGAGAGAAAAAAAAAAGGGGGGGGGGAAAAAAGGGGGAAAAAAGTGGGGGGGGGGGGGGCAGGATTTTCCACCGATCCATTTCCTGGAGCCACCATAAAGGAGTTCAAGGAGGGCGAACAACCAACACAACAAACGAAAAACTTCCCTTTTCCTCACATAAACATATTGCGTCCAATATTTTGATAAGCCTTTTCACTTCTTATGCTTTTCGAGATCATTGGATTTCAGGAGCGGTAAAGTTCAATAAAACCGTGCCTATATATTCCCCCCCCCCCCCAACCCTCCCTTTCTCAAAAGGAATAATTTATTTGAAGGTTGGTGAAGCTGAAATGTGTGCTGTGAAGATTTCTAAACGGCGCATTCAAGAGGAGGATATATATTTTGCATGATTTTTTTTCCTGTGCCTCAGTGGATATAATGTGAATAACCATCCCATCGTTCCCTTGGATTATCCACTATGATTATAAAATATTGATTCATGAATGGAAAAAAGTTGCGAAAGCTTAAAATACTGATTTTCAATAAGAATATTCAATATATTATCCACAAAAATAAAATCACAAGCACCAATCTATATTAATAGAATAAAGAGTTGTTTTTTTGTCTGTCTTGCCATGAGCATTGCGTGATATCTACCGTACGTAGAAAGCTTAAACTTTAATATTAGTATTCCTGTGTACCCCAAAGCTGTAATTTTACATTTTTGAAAGATATATATATATATTTTTTAACTTGGTTGGAAGAAATAAAACTAAGAGATTATTTTTATGTATGTGGCTAGCCCCAAACAACGTTGGGTATTTCTGCAAGTTGTTAAGTAATGATCGGTTATCGCATGGTCTAAGTCGTCATTCTAGTAATACTGAATGGCCAAATCGAGAGATATAAAATATTTTTTCTATAATTTATTTGGGGTATCCAACTCTCACTTTCTGAAATCAACTGATCGAATCAGCACACGACTTATAAACTAAACTAAATCTAGACCAGACACAACAACCAGCCCACGGACGTTAATTCATCACTATGAAAGGAGAAACCATTAATAAAATTTTCGGTGATGCCAGGGATTAGTACCGGGACCCTTGACTCAGTAGATAGTCACGATACCTATAGTGCTAGGGTGTCTGACTGATACAAAAGTTAATAGATCTTATTTCACGTATTCATACTTCAGGTCATGTTATATACAGCTGTCACTTTTAATAGATATTTTAATACCTATAAAATAGCACTAATATCATAGTAAAATTTTATCAATGTTTACCACAAACAAGTATTTTTGAATTTTATTACAACCCCTTATAATGAAGAGCATACTACAATAATAATAATTATTATAATTATTATTAATATTATTAGTATTATTACTATCATTATTAGGTGTCCTGCCTTACAACAGGTTAATTCCTTTGTTAGTGTAATCAGACCACCAATGCACCCTTCCCTCTGCCTCCTCCTTCAGCTCCCAGACTGTTCTTTTTTCCTCAAATTTGAATCCTCCTTATTCTTAAGCTCATCTTTTCTTCACATTTTCCTTTTATGACGTCGTGCAGAATAAGTTCCCCATAAAGATGTGTTCGATTCAGTTTGCTCACTCCTTTTAGGGGTTCTTCCTTTGTCGTCCTTGTGTCTCCACCTGATTTTCTCAGGTCTTCTCCAGCACCACATTTCAAAGCTCTCAGAGAATTTTTTGTTTCTATCTTCACTAGAGTCCAAATTTCTACTCCATACAGCGTGTACACATGTAGTGTTTTATCAGTTAATTCCTCAGTTCTAAGCTCAGCTTGCTGGTCAGCAGTAGCCCTCTTGTTGAAAGTTTCATCTCCTTGACCTAAGTTTCTTGATGCAATAGGTATCTTTTGTCAGGAGATTTCCCAGTTATTTGAACTGTTATATGTTCTCCAACTCCTGATTTCCAATTTCAATTCCAGTATTTTTTAATAATAATAAAACTAATGGTGATAAATTTGTGATTAATTAATTCTGTTTATATCATTATTTGTGCGATATATTAATTTTCTTTAAAGCGTAAACGTTTGTTAGTAGTTTTGTTGAGATTGTAATTTATAATTTAGATTTGATTTTATATGTTCTGTATATTTATTAATAATTTTTTATATGATTTTTATTTTATTATAGCTTTTTTTTGACATTAGGGATTTGTAGAGGTTCATTAGGATTGAAATAACCATCACTTTTGACTTCTAAATGTTGATCTCCATGCCATCCATATCTTATCCATAGCTTCTCTCTATCTCCACCAGACGATCCATAATTCCTTACAACTCTTATTTATTTTTGGACAGAAATGTTTTACTATATAGGTATTTTTATTGTGTTGATGACGCATCCTCCTATCCTGAAATTGCCACGTGCCTCTAGAGCTTCCCTGACCATCCACTCTACATATAAGCTCAACAGACCTGGTGACAGACAACATCCCTGTCTCAGTCCTCTTCCTGTCTCCACGCTGTTGGTCTCTCCATCATTCAGCCTCACCTTCAATCTCTACCCCAGGTTCCGGTTTGCAATCAGCCTTCTGTCCCTCCCGTTATTGTCAATTTCTTGAGTATATCCATCAGTTTCTTCCATTTCACTCTAGCGAACGCCTTTTGACAGTTGATAAAACCAATGTAGACCTCTCCCTTGACTTCCAACAAATTCTCTTAAGTTATTCTCAAAATCACGGTGGCATCTACGGTTCCGTTTATCTTCTGAATCCAAATTGGTCTTCTTCCATCACACTTTTCATTTTTTGTTTTAGTCACCAGTTGAGTATTCTTGCCACGATCTTCCCACATGAGAGATGAGACCGATGGTTATGTGTTCAATGAGTTTGTCTTATTTCTTCTTATTTAGATCCACCATGGCTACATTTAGAAAGTCCTTGGGCTTCCTGTTTCGTAGATCCTACTTATAAGTTTTGTTAGAGCCATTATTCCGTTGTTTCTCAGTTCTTTCCGATGGTCAGCTTGGTACGCGCATAAACAGACCTCAGATAGCCCACTCACTTTCGTGGCCAGCCTGTATATGACCTCAATGTCTTCGCAAATGAAATTAGATTGACAAGGAATGAATGTTTATTTGTTTAATCTATAGTTTTGTAGTGATAGTATAATTACGGCATTGTTGGTTAAAATAATAAAACTTCATTTATTTAAATCCTTCATGTATTATTCATTTGCACCAATTCTTTAGATAGTGTGTTAAATTAACTAACAAAATAATATATTTAAAATTACTATTTATCATATTGGTTTTCTTCTGGTATTTCACGCATCTTGGTTAGTGTGAAAGTGGCCGACAACAGATTTAAAATAAATTGCTTTTGCCATGATGTAATATAATTACTATTTATTATCACGCCTGTTTTTTAATTCTAATAATTCGACCCGCTGCAAATACCCGAACGGCTAACACGAGGTTTCGTTAAATGATTTGCCAAAACATGACACCCCGGAGTTGACCCGGTAGCGTCCTTAGCCTAAGCCCGGCGATAGAAGAGTAACAAGTCTCCTAATCAACTCAACTGATATGTTTTTTTAATATAAGGAAAACACTCCCATTGGTCCTAGTGACCCAGCATGGACGAAGTATCCTAACTGTCCGCCGGACCGTTAGCGGTTGCATACAAGGGCAGAAAACCACCCCCTTAACAGCTTTTAGCAAGCTACTGTTGGACCGACGGCGACTCTCACAATATTCCTTAATACTTGGCTAGCAGGCTATTAACCTTGCCATCTCTATTACAGCCTACAGGGTTCCTAAAAACATATTATTTTCTACCGTTTTGGCAAATAATTGCAGCAAGCTGGTATGTCTTCATCTCCAATAGCTTTCCTACTTCGCATGCATTTTATGGCTCTCTCTAATTCACTCTTCAAAAATGCTGTGTCCTTGTTCACCTACCTCTACCTCTTCTTTTGCTTCATTCTCTTAAGTTCCCTGGTTGATTTTCATTGTCGTAAAGTTTTTCTACATATCTTTCCCGAATCGTAGAAACCTCTTAATGATCCGTCACCATCTGAACTTTGTGGTTTTCTATTCCTATTGTTCGCGAACCTTTATTTACATTCCCTCTTGGTTCCTTTGGGTTTCTGGTACATTAGGTCTTACCTTCATTTTCTTTGCAGTTCGATAATCTCACCAAAGAAATAAATAATTAAATAAAAATTCTCGCATATAAATTCATGTTTACCTCCATCGTCCTGATTGGCTCAAACATGTGCCACTATGCTAAGTTCGATGTTTAGACCTAGTCTTGCAAAGCAAAGGGAAATCCTTCTCTTTTTTTTCTCTCTTCAGTGAAGCGATTTGTCTAGTCTTGTTTAGATTGAAAAGAGAAGAAGATCGCAACGAAACGTTTCGCTGTCAGCGACTGGGTAACATCACTCTCGCGTCCTCGACTAATAGAAGCAACCCCGTGAAAACGTACAAACCCCCCACCCCCACCCTCGTTCATCCCTTTCCGTGCGCTTCTGAACCGTAGGTCCGAGGGAAGGGGGGCAGATTGAGATGCAAGCTATGGATGCTGTGTGAGGAAAGAGAGAGAAAGAGTAAGAGGGGGAGGGGGGTAAGAGAGGCTGAAAATGAGCACAGTGAGAGAGAGATTGGCTTATCCGTGATTTTCCTTCTGGAAGTTAGTTAATTTTCATCAGTGACAGCTCTTGCTTTTGAGTGATGAATGAGTGTGTATGGGAAATGCTTAGCTTCGCCCGCAGAAAAGAGCATCCAGAATGAGGAATATGTAGAGAAAAGAGGTTGGGGAAGGGGGTGAGGGGTTAGTTGGAAGGGGAATAGATCTCTTTTCAAACCCCCGAGAATGGAGTGCAAGTAGATTTAAAAAGAAAAAAACAAGTTAGTGGGTTGGGGTTTTTACTCTATATTGTGGCTTACATAATTTGAAACTGGCGAAACTTCTTTCGAACCGACTGGTTGATTGGAAAATGAATTGTTTACTATTTCGTTAATATTTTTTTTTTCTTCGCGAAATGGGAATAAGGAGCTACGCGGTAAAAATGTCCTTCTATATTATTATTCGGTGCGTCACTTGTATTTAAGGTTATATTTTGAGTTACAATATTAGAGTAAATTTTGGATCTAATATATTGAGATAGAAATAAACTATAAAAGAATAATGTGTTTTGAAAGTTAAGCATACACAGATAGGTAAGGTTATTAATATTGCTTGGTTAAAAAAATATTAGAGAACGGATATACTAATTGAATTAAATAATTACTATCAAATTAAATACGCAATAAACTAGTATATCTAGATGTTTTATTTTGAATGGATTGAACTAAACAATACATTTTTGTAAATTTATAAGTCAACTTTGTTATCATTTTAAGCCTTAACAAAATATAGGCTAAGTTTTAAAATAGAGTCTACAATGGAAAGAAAAACATCCCATATATATATATTCCTTTTTAGGATCTTCTGGACAGAGATATCCTGCACGAACACTAACATTAATGATGACATTATCCTTCTAGAGGACTTATCTATGTAAGCGAGACAGTGAACTCCACGCACAATATCATCATTACCCTCCGCTGATGTTTATATGTCTCTACGTCTACACACACACACACACACACACACACACACACACACACACACACACACACACACACTTTGACCATCTCCACAGAATCTGAGGGGAGGTGACCTTACGGGAAAAAACCTCCCCCTTCCCCTAAACCCCTTCCCTACCGAACCAAAACACCACATTAATCATCAGGAGGGGGACTTCAACTGTCATTGTCGTGGTCTCCCGGAAACTTGAAGACTATAAGAGATTCAAAGAGGGAGAGAGAAGGATAAAGAGGAAATACTAGAGAGCAACAGAGATATCTATGGAAAAAAAACCTCATCCCTTTAAACACACAAAACAACTTAATAAAAAAAATCATTCAATGAGAAAAAGTCTCGTCTTTTCTATCCGAGCGTTTAAGTCTCCGATGCAGACCATCACGAGAGCTTAGAAAGAAAGAAAAACACCCAACACTGTTCCTCGCTGCTTGATGGAATTTTAATGTGGGTACCCCCTCTTCCCCTTAGAAACCCCTGACAATGTGAATATCTAACTTATCCCCCTCTGCAACCCCATAAACCCTTGAGTTCCACTTCTTTATTTTTGGACACCCCCAAACACTGCTGTAAGGGTAAAGGGGATGGCTTGGAAATTATATGCATATTTTCTTACCATAAAGGTGGTTGTATAAGATATAAAGAAAGATTAACTCTTTTTTGAAACACTGTACCTATCTCAGTTTTAAACACACACGATTGTATATCGGAACATTTTTGCTGTAGTAAGTTACTAAAGGTCCATCACAGACTTAGCCTTAGGCATTTGAGGGAAGAATGACCCTGCTGAATATGACCCCGGGTTCGATTCCCATGTCGAGGTGTTATTTTTTTAACTTATTTAAAATACTATTTTTTTATTTTCCCTATAAAACATTAAAAAAAGAGCATATATATATAAATTACTGTACTAAGTTTAAATTTTAAACCAACCGGCCACATGGTGTAGTGGCCAGTGCCCTTGACTACAACCCTATTTATCCGGGTTCTATTCCCGGCTGGTACCTTGAATAATTTTCCCAAAAAGGGAATTATCCCAAAGGTCACCAGGGTTTGAATAGTTAGGCTTAAGTTAGGTTTAAGATTTTCCACTGGCTCCACATATTTATAATCCCTATGACCGGCGCTGTGATGCAGTGGTCAGTGCATTTGGCTACGAGCCCAAGGGTGCCGGGTTCTATTCCCGGCTGGTACCGCGGGTATTTTTCCCGTCAGGAGAATGATCCCAACGGTCTCTAGGATTTGATTAACTAGGCTTAAGTGAGGTTAAGACTCACACCGGCTTCACAACGTCATAACCACTAACATCACATCATCTCATTAAGGGTACGGCGTGTAGACAACCTCCTATGGTGTGCCCTGGGCAACATTCTGTGCCAACAGAGCGGATAATAGTCTGCACATAATGCGACCTAACCTGGTCATACATACCATACGATAAAAAAAAGTCACAATCGCTATCTTATCGGGACATGGAAAGAGCCTCTAAAGGAAAAGATGTACGATTATTACATTCGGGCGTCACCTGGACCAAGGTAACTAACATAAGTCTGTTAAACTTCCCACAAACCGGGCTACGAGTGATGTGGCCCAGACACGCATATATATAATCACTTCCGAAAAACACATAATAAATAATACATGCTTATGAAGGAGAGGAGGAGGGGAAGATTTCGATTTAAAAAAATAAACGGCCTTGTTCGTAATCAGCAGATTCAAAGTCTATACAATCCATATTAAATATTACAAACAATAACGTTTTTGATACATTTAAAAGAATAAATTGATTCAGCTGTTAATATTTATATTTAACTGATTGGAAGTTTAATTTCCTATCGGAACTATTTTGTTTCAAAAATTTAATTTAAATTATCATTAAAATCCAAAGTATTAAAAACCAAAACTACAATTAATAATGTTTTGTAAAATTACAAACCTTACTTTTGCACACCCCTAACACTAAATTTTAACGTAGTTTAAAAATAATGTGCCCTAGGCTCCTAAATCCATTTTCGCCAATGTGCTCAACAGAGAAAATGTATATTGTAACCCACATAAAAGTTCATATATTTTTAGAGATTATTCTAAGATTGACTTATTTACAAAATGTTGAATCTATTGAACTTCTTGTAGTCAAGAAAGTAAGAAATAATTATCTCTGTGAAGTTTTACATTCTTTATAATACGGTGTACACAAGTCAAGAATCGTGATACATTTAGCTCGATATATATATATATATATATATATAATTAATTCGTATTATTATTAAAACACAACACTATTGAAATTCATCCCAAATTGATAGCCAGAAGTAGAATTTGTCTTCAAAAATGTAGTTCTAGACCCTACTGAAAAAATAAAGCAACAAAAGAGGTGTGAAATTTTGACTTTGCAAAAAAATAATTTTTTTTACTAAGGGTAAAAGAACATTATATGATAAACAGTAAACTAGCTTGAAATTAAATTTGAGCACACCCTAAAATTCACCTTATATAAAACAATCGTCAGAAAGCTAAACGAACTAATGTTCTGATAACTAGAGCTTATTTACCTTGTAGCTCGTCGTACACCTATTTGAGTAAAATCTGAGAAAAATAATGGCAGTACTATTTATCTCCTTTTTTTTTAAATTTCTATCTAATTCAGGCTGATGAAATTGTAATATACAATTTTGTCAATAACGTACTTTTAATACAATTGTTCCTTACAGTTAAGTTGGTATTTTCATGTTACCTTTTGAATGTTTGTGTAAACGTGGCTGTATCTCAGACGATGTAGTAGCCCCCCACCAACATGAATAATTGTCCGCTACAACGGAACAAAAGGCAAGAATCTATTTGCTTCTGAACCCGTGCATCTATTCTTAAGGGTTGGGGGAAATGGGGGATACAGTTCATATGAGTACGCCTATATTCACAGTTTGTAAGGGGTGAGGAAAACACCTTCTGAGTTCTTTCTGGCGAGATTTCTCAAACTTACAATTTATTTTTTTATTTTTTATGTAGTAATAAGCTTACAAGTTAAAAAATATATGAATAATGTTTGAAAATTAGTAAAAATATACATTCTTATATAATTTGTATATTTTTACCAATCATAAAATAATTACAAATAAAATATAACTTATACTCAATGTAGATTTGTCGATTGTTCTTAAGTATCACTATTATTATTAGGTGTTCTGTCTTACGACAGGTCCATTACTTTTGTCAGCGGACTAAGACCGCCAATGCGCCCTGTCCTCTGCCTCCTCTTTGAGTTATCAGAATGTTCTTCTTTCCCTCAAGGCCTCCAATATTTGAATCCTCCTTCTTCCTTAGCTCCTCTTTCCCTCAACTATACATAGTTAAATAACTCTCAAGTTGAAATAAAAGTTAATTTAATTTATTAATTGTGACACATGACTTTTTTCATAATTTATATTAAATTATCTATGAATACAATTATACAAAATTATGACTAATTTCATCAAATTTTTTATTTACTTGTTTTTAGTACCACATCTTACTAACCTTCCAGGATATCCACATTAAGTTACAATTGTGGTTTTGGAGGGGGAGGGATATAGCTTTGAGGTAATGTACCAGCACTTGCATGGAAGGAGAGTGGTAAATCATTTAGGGAAAAAACTCTCAATACACCCAATTAGGATTCAAACTCGGACATCCCATTCGCCAGCAAACAAGGCTATAGTTATATGTCGTTCTGTCCGAACGTACACCGATGTGGGTTATATAATATGTAGCTTACATTATATATTAAAAAAATCTGAATCATACTTTATTAATTTCAATCTCTAACTCTGGACATTATCATAGTCCTCAGCCTTCCGAAAGTTTCGGTCTCCTTTAAGCTCATGGCCAACCCTGGAATAAAGTATATTATGGCAAATAGCACAAGGGAAGTTTAGACCAGGGTTTTTCAGGCAATAAGAGGGNTAAATCTTGCGATGGATGAACGAAATTTGAAACTTTGCTTTGGCTCCTTTCTTTCTTTGTCTATTCCTCTGCCTTTCTCGCTAATTTCAATAGAAGAGATATATATGTACATATACGTAAAGGGAAAAGAAAGAATGATCTTTATTGGTCGAGCCCGCTTATAGTCTAAGAAAGATGCGTCCCGCTCCTGTAAGATGTAGGGAAAGGTGGTGTGGGGGGAGTGAAGGAAAGATTTCTTATTAGTCGGAAGGGGGGGGGGCTATCTTTTCGCGGGCTACTTTGTGACGTACCTACGTAGAGTCAGGGGTGGGGAATACGTAAAATAGGGTGGCGTGAGGGGGATGAGGATTTGAAAAGGATGAAATCTATTGTTGTGGCTGACTGAAATATCTTCGTTTTAATACCTTTCATAGGACATTGCGCAGAGAAGACACCCTTATGAAAATCTGTGTAAACTCTTACATTACTTTAGTTTTTCCTCATTTGAAATATTACGCGTAAAGGAAGAGGTAAATGATAAGTTCAAATAAATATTAAAACAGTTTCATTTGTTCAGAGATATCTAAATAAAAGTACCTAAATTTAAACTGCCTTTGAAAATTAAAGCTAAAACATTTTTTAATCGCCGCTGAATTCAGATACTATTTTATATAATTTCTGAACCATGAAAAACCAAAAGAGAGTAGGGGGGGATTGATAAAAAAAAACAATTCTAATATTTTGCTTTGGCGTTTGAGAGAATAATATTAAAAACATTTTCTAATATTGGTTTCCGTTTCATTTCCAACATATTGTATTGGATATTAGAGAAAAAGGCGGCATTTTGATATAAGGCATCGACATAGCAACACAAACGAGCCGACTGAAAAGGGTGGATGGTTTTTATTTATTTAATAATTACTACTACAACAACCCCTAAAACGCCCTTGATATTTACAATTAACACACACCACATAGGTTTACGTATTTATAGGGGGAAGAGGTGGGGGATTGGTAGTTTGTAGGTTAACATTCAGGTTTGATATAAAAAATTACACACACAACATAATCCATTCCATGGTGGGGGGGGG
>CABFVX010000112.1:373357-389461 GCA_902151425.1 Timema shepardi
TAAACGGGGGGGGGGGGGATCCTTTATGACAAAATGTTTAATATTAAAAAGTAGGCCTATGATACAATCTGAATCTTCTCTGCCAATTTCAACTTTTCTATAATTTGTTGTTAATAAACTACACTTAAATTAATTTATTTTAGAAATATAAACATACAAAGTAATTAATTATATAAACTCCTCTACCCGAATTTTTAACAAAATTGTTAAAACCATTTTCAAAAAAATTCAAATTTCACCAAAATCAGTTATCACTAAGCTACTATAAAATTATTTTTTGTATAAATAATAATATATATTATTTATTTTGTAAAAAATCTAACGGATCCTTATTTTGAACCAAATAGTTAAAGCAATTTTTTTAAATATTCAAATTAAAGAAATCAGTAATCTACTTAAAATAAATTTTAAACAAAAAAACAAATATATGATTTTATTTGTCAAGTCAAACAATCCACATATATACATTTTAGATAGAATTGTTTGAGACATTTTCAAAATATTTCAAATTTTTTAAAATCACTTATCAGTAAACTACCTTTTAGGGAATTTTTACCAAAACCCAGGTATTTAATGTTATTTGGGAGGTCAAACACTTCCTAGATATCCATTTTAAACAAAACCATTAAAGTTATTTTCGAAAAATTTTGAACTAAAAAAAATCACTCATTAATTTGATTGATTTAACTAGGGTCAAGATTTTTTTTTTAATTCGAGATATTTCGCTATAAAATCTAAACATCAACTTTGAACAAAATTCACTAAACCATTTCAGATCTGTGCGAGGGACACACAGACAGGAAGACAGACAAAAATGTAAAATCCACTTTTTTTTGTTACAAACACACATAAAACCTAAAAATTCATCATAAGATCAAGGTCGAAAATTTGAGTATGGGAACAGTTCGATGGAATGAGGCGGAAGTACAATACGTAATGAAGTTTAATGTAAATAAGAGCGAATTGGTGATTACAACATAGAAAGAAAATAGAAATAAGAGGGGGAAAACATTAGGAGGAGAGTAACTTAAGAAAGTGGAAAGCTTAGAGTACTCGATAGGCGTGGTAGAGGAAAAAGGAGGAAACTAAATGGGAATTGGGAAGTGAGAGAGAGGCAAGCGAAGCCTTTTTACAAACTCATCAGAAGTCTGGTTTGGAGTAGATATGGAGGAATGTCCAGGACATAATGGCTCAATATTACAGTATGAATCATAAGCCAGGATGATGAAGGAAAGGGATAAGAGCAGGATACAGGCATGTGAGACTTCGAGTAGGCTAGGAGTGATAAAGATGGACAGGGTAAAGAATGAGAGGGTAATAAAAAGAGAGAGTGAAGGAGTAACCCCAACAGGATAGGATGTAGAATGCGAGATTGAGGTGGTTTGGACATGTAAAGAGGATGGAAGAGGGGAAGATGCGAAGGAGGATGCTTGAAATGGAGGTGGTGGGCAGGAGGCCAGGAGGAAGACCCAAGGACAGGTGAATAAAGGAGTGTGAAGAAGAGATGAGTGGATTGGGCCAGCGTGCAGTAAGCAAGGTGGTGGGAGGACGGAAGTAAAAAGAGAGGCTTATTGTTGTTACAGATCCTGCTAGTTTCAGGAAATTCTGCGTGATGATGATGATGATCAACCAAATGGTCAATATTCTACTACAATGCTTAAGAGTTAACCGAACAAGTTTTGTGCAACTGAATGGATAAATATAATTTTTTTAACCAAAAATAAATACTAAAGTATTTTTTTAAACTGTATGTTGCTGAACGTTTACATAAATCAAACTATAAATGTAAAATTATTCTAAATATAATAAATTAAGAGGAGACATTCAGGAGGGGACATTTTGCTAGATTTTAAACATAATGATGACCATAGTTCCATATGCAATCAAATGTATGAATAGATCCTTTGATCATTAAAATAAATATGTTGGTAAATAAATATCTGACCATTTTTTTATCACTAGTATTCTTTTTATTTACTATGCCTCAGTTGTGTGCCCTTTTTTTATGGATTTTTTTGCAATATTTATAATATTCTCTAAGCATCGGGGTGATAGGTCTCTGAAAATTATCCTTTTTTCTTTCAATACTATATTTGTTTTAGCACTGTTTCTTACTACCCGTTCAGTTTATACGCCCTCGTACTAGTGGGTTAAGGATGAGTAAGATTATATTTTTTAGGAAGTGAACACGATTTTGTGTGGAGGGAGGGTGGAAAACCATTTTGGAAAAAACCCACCCTCAGTACATCCGACCGGAATTCAAGTCCTGATCTCCCCGTCATGTCATTCTAGTATATTGCGAGAGTGACGCCTTAACAATGTGACCAACGTAACGGATCTTACAACAATAGAGTGACAGTTTAAAAAATTTAAGACTCGTTTCTTTTCAAAGTTTTATTATACCTTATTAGTTAGTATAAATATGTGTGTTAGGCTGAACATTTATTATTTCGAGCTTATTATTTTCCCACTCCACTAAAAATGTTCCAAGCCCCACTCGACATAACTTTAGACAATGCGATTGGTCAGTCAGTTACAACAGGCCACGTGATTGGTTCCGGTGTCTGACCGCCCTAGTGTCAAGTGGGAACAATAGGAACAATACTAATTGGAGAGGGAGGGGAGGGAAAGTGTCAGATGTCTGTAAACAATCGGATGTAAAATACAATTTAATTAAAATCAATAATTTCAAACTTTATGCTTTCTTCTTTTCAATTTAGTTTCATTTTTTGAGGGGAGGAGTTTAGGGTGAGAATGACCAATAGTATTTTTATTAGGTTGGAAAAATATCTTGCCTCCTTCCAATTCTATTTTAACTGCCAAACCAATTTCATGGTACGATTAATTCTATCCCTATTAGCAGAACAAAGACTTTTAAATAAAACAAACAAATGAAAACAATTAATGGGAGTAGAATGAGACCTCGGTTGTGTTAGAGAGCGTGGAGGTGTTGGACTCTGAAATTATGACTGAAAAACCTATTGGGATATGAATTAACTTTAATATGGAGCAATTTGAAAAATCAATATTGCCATTATTATAGGTAAAGGTAAGCTACAGTCCAATTTTCATAGTTAGAGCCTTATCTGACAGTTATAAAAGTTAATAAATCCACTTTCACGTATTCCTACGTCAAGTCATGTTAATCTGCATATGTCACTTTTGATATATAAGGTACCTATAAAAACTATAAAATAACATCCATAATATAGTAAGATGTTATCAATGTTAATTTTAAAAAGAAAATTTTTGCTAAATTTCAGAAAGCTCTTCATTTGAAAATTTAAATAAATCTAGAGCGGACAAACTTCGAACATTTAAACAAAATAATGGTAAAAAGTTTCTAACTGATCGAAACATTTCTCCTCCCCTCCACAAATATAGTTTATGTCTGTGTTTTTACTTTTTTATATTAAGAGAAAGTATTGTGATCGTGAAAAAATATATTTACAGATTGTGACAAATATTAACGTTTTGTGTAAACATGAACAAATAAAAAGTGGATTTTACAATTCTGCCTGTCTGTCTATCTATCTGTCCCTGGCCATGAATCCAAAAAGTTTTTATGGGCCTTGTTTACACTTGATATTGAGATTTAATATAGATATACCATAAAACTGTTTTTTTTACCCTATTCCTTCAATTAATGGTAGCTTATTGATGAGTTTTTTAACTATAAATTTTTCAATGATGCATATATAGGATTTGTTTTACATGACAAACAGTACTATATAATTGGTTTTTGGACAAAAATTCGTTAAAGGGTAGTATGTACTAATGACTGAATTTTCAAAAACTTGAAATACTTTACAAATTGCTCCAATGATTTGGTTCCAATTGGATATCTTGCATGTATTTTACATGACAAAAAATAATGTTTACTTGTTTTTGGGGTAAAAATTAATTTATACCCAATTTACTGATGACTGATTTTTGGAAGACTTAAAATATTTTACAAATCGCCCTTACTATTTGGTTCTAAATGGGAATCTTGGGAGTGTTTGTTTGACATGATAAATAACCCCGTAATCTTTGTTTTGGGTACAAATTCCATAGTTGATCGTTTACTAATAAGTGATGTTTGAAAATTAGAATTATTTAAATATTGGTTATAACCATTTTGCTTAAAATGTATGTATGGGGAGTGTTTGACATGAACATGACAATTAAATCTGTATATTTGTTTTGGATAGGGGGGGGGGGTCTAAATTCGCTTATAATTAGTTTACTGATGAATGAATTTTTTAATTTAAATAATTTAAAATATTACATTAGCTATTTAGTTCAAAATGATTACCGGTGCCGTTAAGTTGCTTCTATTATAAATAGTTATATCAAAATTTGCTTTTCTAAAAAATAGTAAATAGTTAATTAAAGATCGATTTTTGTAAAATTTGAATTTTTGAGAAAAGCTCAAACGATATGCTAAAAAAATGGTATGAGAGAACTATTTTTACTTTATCAATAACAATGTATAATTTTCGTCAAAAGTAAATTAATTTTAGTTTGGCTTACTTACGACAGATTATTATTGAAAATTTGAATTTTTTTTTAAATAAGATTTTTTGAAAATTATTAAAATCAAGTTTTTTTTATCCACTTTTCTCTGTGACCAAAAAAAACAGGCTTACAAGTCTTGGCCAATAAAATGTACTGATTTTGTTAAGTTGTTTCTTGCTGTCCAGACATTGAAATTGTCAGAAAGTCTAACAATTTAGTGCTAGTTTCCTCTTCCTAGGTTTTTTTTAACAATGCGTCTTACTACCCGCATTTGTGTGGAGGGAGAGTGTAAACCCATTTAGGAAAACCAGCCTCAGTACACCCGACTGGGATTCAAACCACTCTCTCCTTGTTATTGGTGGTCCAAAATACTAAGAGCCTTAAACCATGTGGTCACCGAAGAGGGTCTAAGTAAATTAGTTAATAATGTGTGTATTGAGAAGTGTTTGTCAATCCTGATAAAAGAAAAACAAAATAAGAGGGGAAAAAAACCAGCCAGGCAATACATCTCTTCGCATCTAGAATTCACCCAAAGTCCGGTAGAACAAGTGAACTTTGAACTCCCTGGCGCCTCCCGAGTCCTATTTGACCCCTCTCCTCTCTATTTTCCCCCCTTTGACCGTATCCTACTGTTTGGGCAGATGAATCAACATAAACTCCCATTTAAATTAATGACCTGACCAAACCTACACACTGAATTTTAGCTCAGTTTTTTTTTTTCACTCCACTTCGTCCCATCCCATTTCCGAAACTGTTTCCTTTTATTTTTTTTACCCCCCTCACTCTGTTCCAAGGCCCGAGGGCCACTAACATTACAGAGACATCTTCAATAAACCACGCGCGAGGTAAAGTGGTGGGAGTTGGTCAACATGTGGAGCGCAACCCCTTCTCCGTTTATACACGCACGTCGCCTGTGGGCTGGACATTGAATATATTGTGTTCTATAATAAAGTGTGCTATTTCAGACGCTTAGTACTTGGGTACTACTAATTTAATTTCCACGTACGACCATTAAACTAAAAACATTAGTCCTGGGTAACACCGGGTACTTCAACCAGTTATATTTTAGCACCGCTTCTTACTACCTGATCAGGTTAGTCAAATTTATATCCTAAATATTAGATGGTCTGGACTTCTCCCGATATGAATTGAAAGATGCCCAATGGTCTCTACAGTTGACATCTGACAGTCAACATTTAGGTATATATCTAAATGTTGACTGTAACAAGTGACAGCTGCTAAACCCATGTTTTTTCAGATCATTTGGTTCGTCGTAGGGATACATAATTTGGTCTGGTAACTTTTCAAAGCCGTTAGCTGTCAGTCAGCACCAAAGAAGCCATGGGACTACTATACACTGTCCAAAAAGTATAGGCTATATTAACTACTTTTTTAATCCGTTTGGATATATTTTATCCAAAAAGTCACTCCCTTTATCTCTCCCTCAGAAAAAAAAGAAAAAGATAAAAAAAACACTGTGGCATCGTCCTTTCACCCCTCCTCGTGTGTTACCAACTTCTCGGATTGCATATATCAAAATATTGGATTTCAATTCTCAGCTCATTTTTCTTCTGCGTATGAGTGACCGACCAATCCATTTGTCAAGCCATTGACAGGTCTTACAGGCGAGGGTGCCGAAGAGAGGGGGAAAGTTAAGCAGAGGTGTAGCAGACAGAGGGGTGAATAAAAAGTTAATTCATCCCCTTTAAATCCCTCCTTTCTTTTTTTCAGAAGACTTAACATCACCAACACTCTTTTAAAAAAAGTGTCATGTCTTATGCCAAGTCATCGCGAAATAAGCCTGTGACTCTACGACATAAAATAAAGCGGAAAAGATATAAAGAAAAGTAATTACAATAATTGTAATGTGTGAAATAGCAAAATTATTATTTGGTTAGTTGATAAATCAAGGAATTTATATTCCATTATTTATTTACTATATGTCATTAGAAACTCAAAAGTTCATTGCCGTACTTACACTTACCTGGTGGTCTAGGGGTAAGGTGTCTGACTTCTGTGATGGGGGGCGGGGTTCAATCCTCGGTCCTGGCACAGATTTATCTGATTACCAAACCCTTCCTTCACCTCTGACAAGACGTGTATTAATCACAACTGGTGAATGTGGGGAATGCCAGGCCTCCATAGTGGTTCGGATCCCACGTTAAACTCTAGGTCCTCGATTTCATCTCACAATCACCCTACCATTACACATTAGTGTAAGTGCATATAACCCGAACGGGTAGTAAGACGCGGTGCTAATAATAATAATAATAATAATAATAATATCTTTATTCAGGGGAAGTTGAGGCGAGTGTTTTTTCCTAAAATTAACCACTTATATAGTATTTATAAACATACTAAATATATGTACTGTTAACCTAATAATTAAAAACTAGTTTATAGTATGCCTTATACCTGCAAAACAAAATTGATTCAAATATTAAGGACATAATATTATATTAGTTGTCTCAAATTAAAATAGCCCAAACGTTGACATATGTGGTTTTATTTGATGAAAAATATATTATAATGTTGGATCGCTGCCTGCCTGCTTCATACTTTTCACAGCTGCCTAATTATTTCTAAGCCTGGGTAGTGTTAATAAAATGAAACCTTAACGTGTGCATCAAGATTAATACTTTAGTAATACAACCGATGCTATCTTTCATGGTACTTAATTTTTTATGACGTGTAGTGTGAGTTGTAGTGGTTACTTAAGCTTATGTTGGGCATAACAATATTATTTATAGTCTTGAGTATTTTTACAAGGAAAGCTATAATTTTGAACAATCGGAATGTGAATAACCTATCATTTGGATATTACTGGTTTAACCCACTTCATTGGCCGCATGGTTTTAAGAGCCATTCTCTCAGTAGACTACAGTCGCCCCATGGCTTCTTTGGTGCTGACTGACAGCTGACGACTTTAAAAAGTTAGCAGACAAAATTATGTATCCCTACGCTGAACCAAATGATCTGCAAAAACACGTGTTTATCAACTGTCACTTCTGACAGTCAAAATCTATGTATATACCTAAATGTTGACTGTCAGAAGTCAGCTGTGAGCTGTCAGTCATCATCAAAGAAGCCACGGGGATACTGTAGATTGCCTATGCCAGCGAGATCAAAGTTCGAATCTCGGTCGAGTTTACTATGGGTGGTTTTCCCAAAATGGTTTTCCATTCTCCTTAAACGGAAAAATGGGTACACTTCCTTTAAATATAGCCTTCCTGATCTTTAAAACAATGGTCTTAATTAGTACGTAAGCGTATAGACTGAACGGGTAGTAATACGTGTTGGTAAAATAAATTACTGGCTTAGAATCAGATATTGCCTTATTTCTAAAACGGTATATTAATTTTATCCAGGCTAAATTACATGCATTTACGTGAGACTTTTTAATCATATATTTAAAAAATTCTCACTAAAATGAATTGGCGTTGATATAGTTTAACTATTTTCCGCTAGAGGACTCCGATATCAACATCTATGATTAGCCAGATTTATTATGTTAATATTCTTGGATGAATGTGGAAAATCGAAAACCTTTAACAGGAAATGTCCATTGCTTCAAAAGGGACAGCCAGACTGGGCGAGCAAGCGACTAAAAAATAATATATAACACATTGGTTGTAATGAGAGGTGGCCAGACTGGAGCGCGCGCGCTTGAAAGATAGAACAGGTGCTATTTTTCAAGCGCACGCACTCGATCCGGTACAGTCTAGTTTACAGGCGCTAGGCAATATTATTGTATGTTGGTTCATTGAGTTGTAGGAAAACTTCTCAGTTCTATATAAATAAATATATATATATATATATATATATATATATGTGTGATTTTTTTATAATTATCGATAGGTTTAGTACACTTGCTACTCCACGGTTATAAAAAGAAAACTGTTGAAAAGCACTCTTAGTTTACCCGACCAGGATTCAAATTTCTACGTTCCATCAGTCGCCATTCAGTCTTTTAGGATACTGACATATTAGACAATCTGTACACTAGTACAGGTTAGTTTAGTTTTAATATTTACGTATATTTATTTGGTGAGAACAACATGTATAGAACACGAGAGTGATCATTTTCTAAAATTTAAATTGTAAAACATTTTAATTTATGACTTAAAAAAAATGACTATGTGTTTCACTAATCACACAAAGTGAAGTACAATCACTTAAATTGAAAATGTATCAGATATTTTGAAGTAACTATATATAAACAAAAGAGAGGAACTGAGGAAGAGAGCTATAAAATATTTAAATGGATATTTAAAATTGCTAAGAATACAATTTTCATGCAACAAACTTTATTTTATATGAAATATTATGAAATAGGAAAGTTTACCACCAGTTCTAGGCTATTTACCGTCAAGAACTGGTACAGCCCAATTTTCAGAGAATGATCCTTTTAGAAAATACAAACATTCTTTTGCTCCCAGAATGATAACATTTTACTGTTTTATTAGTATAATTTTATAGGTAGGCATTAGACAATATGAATAGAAAAGTGAAGCCTGCAGATTACATAACGACGTAAGATTATGTCAAAGTAGGTCTAGTAATATTTTCTAGCCGTCTGATAAAGACCTTCCTATGAAAAGTGTTCTATAGACAGTGAAGGTCCGCCATGAAAGTTTCACAAGTTAGAAACATGAGCTGGATCTCTGTATTGTTGACTTTGTTCCCTGTCCGATATGAGAGATACACCCCCTCCTCCCTCCACATCGCCCACCCACCCACCCCTGTGTGTACACAAGAATACTGCCAGCATTGCATCACCAGATCCATTACTACCTGCTCGGATGGTCATATGCTAAAGTTAACGAGAGATTTCTCGACTAGTGTTCTTGAAAATATATTTTTATTTGGCATTTCCTTGAAAGCATGTAACATATGTTTTTTTTATCAAAAGAATGTAGATCCACCCCCACCCCCTTTACAGTTTGGGTTAAGAGTGTTACTTGAAAACATAGGTTTTTTGTACAAAAGTTATCAATTTTGAAAGTTGTGGATAATATAATTTTTTATTTATATTTACCCGCCTCAGTGGCGTAGTTGGCTAACGCCTTTGTCGTGTTGAGCTCGACTGCTGAGGACGAGTAGCTAGAGGTTCAAATCTCGGTCGGGTGAACTGGGGGTGGTTTTTCCTAAATGGTTTTCCACCCTCCCTCCACGCAAATGCGGGTTAAGTTCCTCTAATTCAACCTTCCCGATTCCTAATTCATTAGCGTAATTAGTACTTAGCCCGAACGGGTAGTAAAACGCGGTGCTGAATATTAATATTTATATTTCTAAGTTATTAATTTGATCCAAAATGATGTGAAAATATTTGTTTAACTATGACTATTAAATTATGGCTGTGGTCTAGTTATTTACAGAATTAAAGACAAATCACGAAGGGTCCTCCCTCTTATTGAAGAGATAATTTTGAGCAAAACTCCGATTTAAAAAAAATACTAGTACCTAAAATTAATGGAAAGCACAAAAGTTCAATATAGTAATGTCATCAAAGCATTAAAAAGTCGACGTTTGAAATTTTTTTAAATACTTTTGACACACAAAAAATGTCTAGTGATTTGTGATTAATTCACTTGCAAATATTAATATGGTTTGATTTTCGTTTGTTTTTCATGTCCGGCATCTTATTAACCCTCTCCGGCTAGAAAAGTATCTCTCAGAGGAAATCTAGCCACATTTGCATGAAGGGCGAATGGGAAACATATAAAAAATATATTTAGTCACGGCCACTGGGATTTAAACATTGACCTCCAAGTCCCTGTTAGACCATAATATATTAGACTGATGCGTTTTTACGTTCCCGCCAGTGCGGGTATCCATGTGTTTAATGATTGAAACCCGCTGTATAGGCTACCTCTAGACGAATAAGAGTGGGACAGGATCATTATAATGTGTGTAATTATTGTAACGTTCTGTATAATTTCTTAGTATATGAATAAGAGTGGCCTATAGTCGACGCGTAAAATATAGGTGGCTGCTTTGTGTTGGGAACACTGTTTATAAGTTGTTAATAAAGGAACAAGAATAGGTTATAGTCAGTCTGCAAAATATATGCTGCTGTTTAGTTTTTGGAACATTCTATTTAGTCAGTAGGTGGAACAAGAGTAGCCTAAATATATAACGTGTCATATTATATAGGCCATAGGCTACTTTCAAATGTTTTGAACACTCTTAGTAAGCTTTTAATAGATACACAGAAGTAGACAATGGTCAACGTGTAAATTATAGGCTACCGTTTAATACGTTGAATACTCTTGATTATCTAATAATGGTTTATATAAAGTAGCCTTTAATCAACGTGTGAGATATAGGTCACTGTTTAATGCATGGGATACTCAACAGATATTAACGATAGATAAAAAAGAGTAGCCTATAGTCAGCAGGTAAAATATAGGTTACTCTTTAATAAGTACACTCTATATAGGCTCACTATAGATCAACAATCATAGCACATAGTAAGATTGTAGGCTATTGGCTAGTGCCTAATGTTGGGGACACAATATAAGCTCTCAATAGGTCGACAATAGACGCAGTAAATTGTCAACGTATAAGCTATAGGCTACTGTTTAAGTTTTGAATCATCCTATATAAGCTATCTCTAGATAAACAAAAGTGGTCCATGAGATGATGGAAGCCTCCGGCTACTTTTACTCCAGTTTATAATCGTGAACATTTGTCTCCGCCTTTCTTTCGATATCGGCGTTATTACGGCTCTTATGTATTTAGTTATGTTCTAGTAGTTTGTTTTAATGGTTCCATATAGCTTATCTCTTTTACTTGTGGCGTTTTAAAACATATGAATGTTGTCTTTAACACTAACGGGAAACTTAAAAGATGAACAATAAAATGTGAACTTTTATGAGAATGGTTGTGGCTTTTATCTCACGGGTGTAGCACGAACCTGCTTCAATCAGCTCTTGACATGTGTAGCAGTAAGCTGTGTTAGGATTATGGCCATGTGTGGCAGTAAGCTATGTTAGGATTATGGTCATGTGTGGCAGTAAGCTGTGTTAGGATTATGGCCATGTGTGGCAGTAAGCTATGTTAGGATTATGGTCACGTGTGGCAGTAAGCTGTGTTAGGATTATGGTCATGTGTGGCAGTAAGCTGTGTTAGGATTATGGTCATGTGTGGCAGTAAGCTGTGTTAGGATTATGGTAATGTGTGGCAGTAAGCTATGTTAGGATTATGGTCATGTGTGGCAGTAAGCTGTTTTAGGATTATGGTCATGTGTGGCAGTAAGCTGTGTTAGGATTATGGCCATGTGTAGCAGTAAGCTGTGTTAGTATTATGGCCATGTGTGGCAGTAAGCTATGTTAGGATTATGGTCACGTGTGGCAGTAAGCTGTGTTAGGATTATGGTCATGTGTGGCAGTAAGCTGTGTTAGGATTATGGTCATGTGTGGCAGTAAGCTGTGTTAGGATTATGGTAATGTGTGGCAGTAAGCTGTGTTAGGATTATGGTCATGTGTGGCAGTAAGCTATGTTAGGATTATGGCCATGTGTGGCAGTAAGCTGTGTTAGGATTATGGTCATGTGTGGCAGTAAGCTGTGCTAGGATTATGGTCATGTGTAGCAGTAAGCTATGTTAGGATTATGGCCATGTGTGGCAGTAAGCTGTGTTAGGATTATGGCCATGTGCCATGTGTGGCAGTAAGCTATGTTAGGATTATGGCCATGTGTAGCAGTAAGCTATGTTAGGATTATGGTCATGTGTGACAGTAAGCTATGTTATGATGATGGTAGAAAGAAAGGTTTGGAAAATATAAACATATTTTTTAGGCTGTCAACATTGATAAAATTATATAATATTTTGTTCCTGGGTACATATCCAGAAGTCCCCGGTTTGTTTCTTAATGCTACACTATTTACTGTGAAGCAGTGGCTCTAGAACGGAGTCAAATAAGTCTCGTGATAACAACTAATGAAAGAGAAGCGGTTTCATTCTAGAAAACTGAGATTAACGGCCGTAGAGCTCGTTGTGCTGACCACATGATACCCTCCATCCACAAGCTTTGGCACTATTTTTGCCAACAAACTGCGGCCGCTTGGTCTGTTTGGAAAGATTGAGAGCTGACGCCATGGAGTTTTTTTTATACTATATGTATTGATACGACAGCCAAATTTTCTTTCGAAAAAACATATTTGACAGTAATAAAAAGTTACTAGATTTTCTTTTTCTACATCTAAGCCCGCACAATCGGGTGTTGATGTTTTTAACCCTATAGCAAGTCACAAGAACTCATTTGTTTTGGCGGACTTGTTTTACCGATAAATGTCCCTCCTGACGCTACTTCGCCCCCCCCCCCATCTCCTTCAATACTTACCCGGGTAAAAAGTAAATTCCACGATTGAGCGTGAAAGATCCTACCAATTTCGACGGAAAGGTATTTTCACATACCTTCCAGGGCTCGTTTACATACCACAATCGACATGGGATAAACGGATTTACTTCCCCTCCGAAGGAAGTTGTGCTACGGATTTTTATCGTTAAAGAAAAATTCGTTGATCTGGTTTGTGTTTGAACCCACGAACATCAGGTCTTGAGTTGAGCACCCGAAAAAATTACTAGAGATACTTTCACATATTCATACGCCAAGTCATGTGATCGGCATCTGTTGATTTTGGTAGATATTATTGATTCCTATAAAATAACAATAGTTTAATAAAATACTATGGATGTTGCCAAAAAATGTTGGATCAAGTATTCTCTAGAGTTTGTTCCAGTAGTGTCTAGTAAAAAAAAAATTGCTGTAAAAACAGATTTAAACCCTGATTTATTAAAATAAAATGTAATTATTGGCTACGTGACATTGTTTATCTCATTTTAATAATGAGTCAAGGTTTGTTTCTAGGGAAAATAAATTTATTTAAAAGTTTGACATGGAATTGGAATTTCCAATGATATTACTTTGGATCCGAACCTGAGATCCATTTGGATTTGAAATTTTGAATTGCACTTAGAATATTTATAAATAAGATTCGAAATTTTTAATCGTATCAGATTCTTAGTTAATTCAAAATTTAAATTTGAAATTTTGAACAGTAGCCTAATAGTGAAATACTGTTATTTATGTCAGAATACTACTGTGTAATAAATATATATATATATATATTGCGCGAGCATCTATGGATCATATTTGCGATCGATAGATTTAGTCTGCATTGTTTTTATAGAAAGCCTTCTAAAAATATAATCGGACAGCAAATTAAACTAAATCTTGCTTAATATAAAAATGCGAGTATTTATAACTAATAAATTTACAGTCTCGTAAAAAAAAAGATTATCATTATAATGGTAATATTTTGATATAAATAACCTTTTGTAATAGGTCTATACAAACACATTTTTTGTGGTTTAACATTGATAACGTTTTAATGTGTTATTATTGTAATTTTGAAGATATTGATAATATGTATCAAACGTGCCAGCTGCAGATTACATGACTTGACGTATGAATCCGTTAAAGTATCATTTTATAGCTGTCAGATGAAGGCCTTCCTATGAAAATTGGGCTGTAAGTACGAAGGAGTCCTCATATTAATGCATGCACACACAATACACGCGCTATTTATACATTCATGGAAATAAACAAATATAAAACCGCAGACATACACACGTTTGTAGATAAATACATTTTACGCGAAGCACACTCCACCAACTCAGAACCACCAAAACAAACACACACACATAAAAGTAAATATCTTGCAGTAGCAGATTTTCATCCCCTCCCTAAAATCCCCTCAACCCTCTACCCACCCCACCACACCCAACTGGCAAAAACACTGTAGATATGTGAACAGCACAGAGGCCATTAAAAAAAAGTCGTACTTCCCACACTTTTAAAATGCTGTTAATCTGCATAGAACAGGCAGAGACAAACTCCTATCCCCTCCCAACCCCCTCATCTCGCTCTTTTCTCACAGATAGCCGAGTGGTTTAAGGGGGTGTTTTAGAGGGGTTGGGCCAACTTTACATATCCTACCCCTTAGAGAAGACTACTTCAAATACGCTCTCAAACATTGCGATCTGCCACATCAGCGAATTTTCTTCGGTTTTTCAAGTGCTATAAAACATCCAAGAATTTCTTGGATATTTTTTTGTTTACACGTGAATATATAATGTTAAAAAAAATCAGTTTTTTTTTCTGGTTGAAAATATAGGTTTTCTTAGTAAAAAAAAATAGAAAAGATAGATTCTTGAGCTGTCAAAATCAGGTTGTTACAATGTTAAATTAATGCGGATTTTTTTTAACACTTGTGGGTGCCCAATTTAAATAGGTGGTAAAATATAGTTTTTTCTATTAAAATAATGGGGCAAATGTTGTAAAAATGCTAAGACATTTTAAATTCAATATATGTGCCTACATTTGTATCCAGGAAAGTGGGATTTTTATATATCATAGTTGACATATTAATTGTTAAATGCTGTTTATTAGAAATCCCAACATTTATGTATTAATACGTTTTTCACCCATTTTTTCCTTTTTTACCCTTTTACCCTATAGACTATACCCTTTATGCCAGCTTCAAACTTTTTACCTTTTCTAAAACTTGTGATAACTTTTTACCCTATAATATTTCCCCAAGGCTAAGCCAAATAGTTAGTATAAAAAGGCTAGAAAGGCCAAAAATTATGAAAAATAAATGTAATCAAAAAGAGCAATACGACCAAAAGGTAAAAAATGGTAAAGGCAAAAGTAAATCATAAAAAAATATATATATATACAGGTTAAAAGGGGTAAAAAAAATAAAAATTGTAAAAAAAAATAAAAAATCGCAAAAGCGTTTGAAAGGAAATAAAGGGTAAAACGCTAACGGAGTGACGATAGTAAAGGGGTGAAAAGGGTGAAGAGGGTTAAAAGGGTAAAAAGGTTAGTTCTTTAGGTAAAGAGGGTAAAAGTGCAAAAAATAGGGTAAACGAGGTAAAAAGGTTAAAACGGGTAAATGTGGTTTAAAAATGCTCGAATACTTTTGAATGGATTTAATTACAATACTAGAAAACAATTATGTATGCTGTATCACACTTTTTTCTTTTTTTACTAGCACCTACAGTCTATAGTTATAAGTATTGTTTATATAACTTAGTCTTCGAAAGAAATTTCCCCTTTCAAAATATGTTCACACTATAGCTCTATTTTGACATTGTGTAATCACCAACTTTCGCGTTTTGTTTCACGATTAAAACCAATAAAGATTAATATTTAAACACTTATTTAAGATTTGTTACTATTCCCTCTTGTTTATTTGGTAGAGTAAAAATAACAAAACTGCTTTATAGATTCCCCATGCGAATGAGTACACCAGCTAGTTATACATTTATTATTTCATATGTGTCTGTTTAGTTAACACACACAATCATGTATGTATAAATATATACGATTATGTTCAGTATAAATGCAAATTGTTTTGTCACATAAAAGGTTTAAAGCGTCCTGCTTCCATTATCCTCATTAAGATCCCAGACTCGTGATATCAGTCCTCCTCTTAAAAAGAATATATTCCAAAGACCCGAGTGAACGGACAGATGGAAGAACATTCCTGTAGTTAAAATCTTAAATGAGTGAAGTGGTAAATGTAAACCCC
>CABFVX010000112.1:396943-485414 GCA_902151425.1 Timema shepardi
CCCCCCCACATTACCCACATACCCCCTAGTAGCGAGCCGGACTTGAGTAATTGTTGCTGCCTCCTAGGTCCACACACAACACAAAGATTAATTAATTTTCCATTCTAAATTCAAATCAGCGCATTTTCCCCCTATAATTCACCCCCTTACCCTGGATATTTCTCCCCTACGTTTCTTACGCGAATTATATCTCGCGTGTAATTGCTGGAACCACTTTTTTTTTCTTATTATACAAGGAGACATTGGATTGAAATTATTTGTACAGTTATTTGCAACAACAGTTCTTCTCGCAAAGAAAAAAAAAGGTGGGTTTACTACACAATCATGTATCACTTTTCTTTTCTTTTATTATAATTTGTGAGAAAATGTTCAAAAATCATTTAACCATCTCAATAAGCTTCTCTCAGAAAAAACATAATATGAGCTCCTCTTCGAATAAAAATTCTAAACAAAATTTCTAAAGAATTTACTTTAAATTTTACAAAAATTAGTCATCAGTAAACTACCCTCAAATTATTTTTTATTTGTTTTAGAGAAATGAAAAAAAACCTTTTCATACATAATGGAAAACCGGAGTAAGTCAGGAGTGCTAATCACTCATCTATTTATCTAGTAAACTTAGTTGTGTAGTAAGAATAATGTGTGTATAAGCGTATACAATTCAAGGAGACAACCACGATCACCAAGGATGTCATTCAACCTAAGGGTTGTTCACCCCTCAACCAGACCCCCCCCTTCCTCTCAGATCATATCTCCTCAGACCTGTTTACGAGCAAATAATTCACTAATACGACTTAGCATGATCACACATGAATATGCATACAGAACATCGCATGCCTTGTTTACGTGTGGTTACACAAAGATGTGGCGAGTCAGGTTGACCATGTGTGAAAAACATTGCCTTAAAACAGTCAACAACAAATGACGGTAGTTGGCGTGCCCTTTTTTTCTTGTGAAATGGGATTGCTTCGGGTATTTACATTTGAGCGACGTGTGATTGAACGTTTACATAATTTACACATGGTAGGATTAAATTTAAAATTTCTTGTTTACAAAAAAAATTCTTACATGTTTTATGAAAGCGAATGCCTGAATTGCTTTCAAGAGCCAAGTAAAATTGATTAAAAAAGTGTTAACTCACACTGGTAACTACGCTGTCTAAGGCATCGAATTTACAATAATATGCTCTGCTGCTGAAGGTTAAATTTGTAGTTCCTGGCTGTTGCACTCGAAGTGGTTTTTCCCAAGCTATTTACCATTGTCATTACTCATCTCATCGCCTCGTTAATGCTGGTGCGTTTAATTTAAATACTATCCTCCTCACCCTATGGATTAGGCCAATAAATCATTATGTTAAAACGTATAGACTAAAAAATATTATAATAGCTAAGTAAATAAGATGTTAAATATTTATAAAAGAAGTACACGTGTATGAAACTTTAATATGCTATTTAAACCAGAGTTAAATTGATAAAATATAATTATTTATTTCTCTACGTAAATATTAAATATTTTCTAACTGCATATTTCATATAAATATGATTAATTTTGATATTGTATCTAGTGCAATTTTTAAACACATGGAGATATTAGCCTCAATCTACAAACTTGCTTAACCTAATTTATCCAAATTTACGATTAGGAGTAAAATTAATTTGGAAGTAAGACAAACCCGAATCCGAATATCTATGTATACCCCGGTATCTAACTAATGACATATATTTAATTTTATCTCTTTAGCCAATTAGCTAATGAAAATAGAGAGATTTATTGCGATTTGTAATCTACTAATATTGCCTCTGAATATTCTAGCCATATTTGATAAAAATAAAATTTAAAAAATGTTAAAGTTATAAATAAACTTGAGCTCAACAAGTATTGTGTCCACTTGGTATCCAAGGCTCCGGTTTCAATTCCAGGGGATGTTATCACTAAAAAGAAAAGGCGTAAGTAGATAAATTAACAATAAAATATTTGTTTGTTTTTGTCGATTTTTAGTTAATACATTTTAACACATGGGTTGTATAAATTATTAGTCTATGAGGTAGGGATAGTAATTGTAATTACAGTTAAGAAAAAGTACTTTAATTAGCGTGGAGAGGGATGAGAAAATCACATTGATTCTTTACATGTGGAGGAACAAATGCAAAGCATTCAACAGAGACTAAAATCTAATATGTTGTAAGCTTGACGCCTTATAACACAAGCGCGTATATTTCCTATAATTAATTTAATTATTTGTATAATACAAGCTGTTAGTGGATTTTCTGGCCTCAAGTTGTTAAAAACAATAAATATTATTATTATTATTATTATTATTATTAGCACCGCGTCTTACTACCCGTTCGGGTTATACGCACTTACGCTAATGTGTAATGGTAGGGTGATTGTGAGATGAAATGAAGGACCTACAGTTTAACGTGGAATCCGAACCACGGTGGAGGCCTGGCATTCCCCACATTCACAATATGTATTGTCAGAGGTGAAGGAAGGTTTTGGTAATCAGATAAATCTTTGCCGGGACCGAGGATTGAACCCCGGCCGCCAACATAGAAGTCTGACACCTTACCCCTAGACCGCCAGGTCACCTAACAATAAATAATAATGAGTATTATTATTATTATTAGCATGGCGTCTTACTACCCATTCGGGTTATACGCACTTAAGCTAATTTGTAATGGTAGGGTGATTGTGAGATGAAATGGAGGACCTACTGTTTAACGTGGAATCCGAACCACGGTGGAGGCCTGGCATTCACCACACTCACAAGTTGTAATCAATACACTTCTTGTCAGAGGTGAAGAATAAATAATTATATTTAAAATGTTCTCGTAACGACTTGCAACTCGAGCTCGAAAAGATAGCTATTTTGGAAATGTTGGTGAAAGAACCTTCATGCATCGCCAATGGCTTTCCTCTTAAGTTTTAATTTGACAAAAGCTCGTTTAAAAGAACAAAGGGTTTTAAGGCGGGAAGGAGTATTGAAAAAACAAAAACATGTAACATAACAAACTACGTCGATGTTAAAAAAATACTTTTTTTCTAACGAAACAAAAAAAAACATAGTTTAATCAGGACATCCATCATCAGTGAGCTAAGTGTGTTTAATAAGACCCCCCCTTTTTTTAAACCGTGAAATGGCAACCAAGCATGTCTAGCTGCCTCGTACTATTTTGGGCCTTGTGACCCTGTTTTTAAGACTAAGGAGGAATTGTATGGGGGAAGGGGGGGGGCGGTAAAGAGGCGTGTTTTAAGTCGAAGTTGTCGTCTTGGAAATAAAGGGCTGTTAGGAGGCTAGTGAGTGACACAGATAGAGAGAGACCCGATGGGGAAAGTGACGACGCCCTTCACCCGAAGATGCGCCATTTGACGATTGACGAACACTTGATTAATGTGGAAATAAATTGGCAAGAGCCTCTTAGTTGATGAGCCGTTAAATAAGGTCGTGTGATGTTGTTGGCGGGAGAAAAGTTTAAAAATAGCCACGCATGCAAGGGGACGCCATAGCGTTAAATTAACTTCACCATATGTGTTTCGAAAATCATACAGTTCTTCATTATTTTATGTTTTTTTTAGTTATGTAAAATGAACTTTAAGTTGTTTTATTCTAGCTTTATGTTTTGTAACTAATTCCCCTACGCCCTTATTACGATTTGGTTACAAGTAAGGATTGGTGTGTCCTCGGGCTTCGAAGCCCAACCAAATAATTTTGAATTATTTATTATTATTTAGCACCGCGTCTTACTACCCGTTCGGATTATACACTTTAAGTACTAATTACGCTAGTGGATTGGTAATTGGGAAGGTTGAATCAGAGGAAGTGAACCCACATTTGCGTAGAGGGAGAGTGGAAAACCATTTTAGGAAAAACCACCCCCAGTCCACCGGACCGAGATTCGAACCTTGATCTATCTCCCCGTCCTCGGCGGTCGAGCTAAACACGACTAGCGCGTTAGCTAACTACGCCAACAAGGCGGGTAACAATTTTGAACATTTACATATATTTTGTAATATAAAGTTCTGTACGGATCAAGCTCCAAGGTCAGAATAAGGAATGGAATCCCCTAAGCCAATATTTTCGTAAACAATATAACAAAAAGGTTGGTTTCAAAATAAGCTCATGTTTAAATTTGAATTTTAGTAAATTAATAAAATGATAATCCACACTAAAGTATGCTTAAAATAAATACAACTCATCATGTAATTGTTTAGTTGTACATACAGCACAGCGTGTTAAGTTCGAATTATATGCTTATTTATTAATTACGCCAATGTGTAAGGGATATGAATAGTTTAATTTAAAGAAAATATACCCGCATTTTCAAGCAGGATGAAAACCATAGTGAAAACCACCCTCAGTACAGAACCCCGATCCACCCATCATTGGCAGTCAAGTATATTGCGTGAGTGACACCTTAGACCATTCTACCAACGAAGCAGGATATTTAGCTATAGGTATACGAGGCATATTTATAAGCATGGTGGTGACCTGGCAGTCTAGGGGTAAGTTGTCAGACTTCTATGCTGGCGGCCGGGGTTCAATCCCCGGTCCTGGCATAAATTTATCTGATTACCAAACCCTTCCTTCCCCTCTGACAAGACATCTTGTGAATGTGGGGAATGCCAGGCCTCCACCGTGGTTCGGATTCCACGTTAAACTGTAGGTCCTCCATTTCATCTCACAATCACCCTACCATTACACATTAGCGTAAGTGCGTATAACCCGAACGGGTAGTAAGACGCGGTGCTAATAATAATAATAATAATAATAATAATAATAATAATAATATAAGCATGTTTGAAGTTATGCTCTAAACATACAGCTAATATATTGTGGTTTGTTTAGTGGAAAAGGGATAATAGGGTTTAAATTCCTATCAGGTGTTTTCTGGGTTTCTTTTATTAAATAGTACCCTAACCACCAACCACACAAATTCGGGTGTATTTGTTATAAAACATATATTCCTCATCCCCACCCAACTTTTGTAGTTACCTGTGGATAGCCCTGACGGGTAGGAAGAAACTGCGGTAAAGAATATAATAAAATTTAGCTAATTCCATAACGGACACAAATAAATGGCATGACTCAATTGCACAAATTTTATTATATTGTGCATCATAGTTTCGAAGAAAAATTTCAAAAATACGTATTTAGTAAACTACCCTTAAATAAGTTGTACTCATAAAAAAAACACGCCATCTTGTTTATTACTATAATCACTCTTCATGTATACACTTTAAACCAAATTTTTCAAATATTTTTAACAGAATTCAAATTTAAAAAAATATATCTATTAACTACCCTAAAATTATTTATTTGTAAAAAAAAAACGCATGTTCTTATTTATCATGAAAAAATTCACATGGTCACATTTTGAATTCAATCTTGAAGGTCAATTTTCAAAACATTCGAATTTTCAATAATTTGTTGATTGCTGTTGTTTATTTTAGATAAATTAAGACACATTATTTTTGATTTTTAAAATAATTTCATGATACCAAGTTTGAACCAAACTGCTAAAGATTTTTTTTTAATATTAGAATTTAATAAAAGTCATCAATAAACTAACCACAGCAAAATTCACCCCCCCTCCCCCCCAAACAAGTACCTATACATCTTTATCTGTCATGTTCATGTCAAAAGCCCTTCAGATATACATTTTAAATCGCTAAAGCTATTTTCAAAATAATTTGAATATTAAAAAATTACTCCTCAGTAAACGGCCCTTTAGCAATATTTTTACCCAAAACCAAGTAAACAGGGTTATTTGTAATGTTAAACACTCTCAAAATACCCATTTGTAACGTTATTGTTAGAGCAATTTTAAAATATTTCAAGTTTTTGAAATATTAATTTTCAGTAAAGTACATTTAAACGAGTTTTTGCACAAAAACCAATTTCTGATTGCTATTTGTCATGTCAAACAAATCCTAGATTTGCATTTTAAACAAAATTGTTAGAGCCATTATCGAAAAAAGTACACTTAATTAAAGGGCTAGACTAAAAAAATATGTTGTGGTATAGCCCTATTAAAATATAAACATAAAGTTTTTTTTAAAAAAAGCCATTAAACCGTTTTGGATCTGTATCCAGGGACAAATAGACACACAGATGGACAGACAAAATGGTAAAATCAACTATTTTGAGTTCATATTCACATAAAACGTAAACAATTGTCATAATTTTAAGATTGATTTTATTCATGGGCACAATATTTCCTCTTGATATGATAATGTAAGAAAAAACACTAATTTTTTAAGTTATGTATGAAGGGCTACAATGACCTCTGGTCACTATTTCACGGTTTAAATGGCTTTATTTTAAAATACATGAGTGTAAACAAATAATAAACGAATGTAAATTAAATCAAATATAATGTTAATCAAGTAAAACCTACAATATAAACCTAGAAACTATCCAACCCCCTACCCTCTTATTGGATTAAAAAAAACCACCCTGTGGCAATGAATAACTTCTGCTGCCCAGTCAATGTGAACCGAGTCGGAAACTTACTTTATGGACTTGTCAGTTGCGTGTATAAGGGAGACCGGGTTGACACAGCCCCGCGGGCACCAAACTACGCGCTGGCTGTGGCGTCACAGCGCTAAGCGGCTGCGACAAGGTGACAAATCACTGTCGCATTGCGCGCATCACACCCACCTAAACACTAAAGGGGAGAGGTAGGGTGGATTATAAGGGAGCGTGTATTTTAAAAAAAAAATTGTAGGCTCCCCTTTCTGCATTTGTAGAAGGATTAAAGTGTTTTAAAATCAAGTTAAATTATTTCCCTGGTTTGTTTTGTGATATCTGACTGAATTTTGGTATATACATGGCCTTGAAAAAATGGATACTGTAACTGTAATAATTATATAAACCTAGGCCTATATAAATGAAGGGTAGAGGGGGGAAAGTCGGAAAGTTCAATTTTAACACAAATTGAGTTTGTGCTTCAATCTGTTAAACAATAATGTGACCTTTCCTACGCACTTTAGATTATGGTTAATAGAGATCTCTTGTCATATTTAAATTAATTGAAAAAGAATTTGTTTGATTCCTTAAGAAATTTGAGATATAAAAGTTGATGTCCTGGAACATGTGTGTAATGTGGCTTCCCCCCATTCCTCTTTACCCTTAAAATATCAAGTGTACTATTATAGACTACTTTGACACAGTTCACAATGGCTTGACTTTTGAACTCGCTAGTAAATGACAAAAACTTCAAAACACGTGTGTAATATTTATCTTCGACTTATGATCCCGTTACCACATTTCTGTACATAGTATAACAAACTTGACTGGCTACGACTTGATGATTGACGACATCTACATACTTTTGTAATAGTAAAGAAAATATTGCTAACAGGATATCCTCAATACCTCACCCCGCGTATAGTCCCTCTTCACCCTCATCATAATCTCGGTACCCAATCACGTGACACCCACACCCTTTCCAACCCTCTTCACAAATCTAACTTATATTCTCTCTCTCTCTTACTGTCTGGAACTTGTTCCTGGAATGCTCTTGATCTAAATATTAAAACTGCTTTCGCTATAAAATCATTTCAGCATAACTTTGCTTAAGGTCTGTGAGAAGAATCCAGATCGTCGATGTGAGGGATACAGTAAGAATGTGTGTGTAAAGTATAATAATAATAATTATTATTATTATTAGTAGTAGTAGTAGTAGTATATAAAATTTAATTAATCTACATAGTTACTAAATATTATCAGCATTGTTTTCTTTTTAAATTATTTGCTATCTCCAACATGTTTAGATGATATGTTATTTATGCAAAGTATAGTGACGTGTGTGTATGTGAATTAATGTTTCTTTTTTTCCTCTCTTTCCCTCTCTCGTTTGGTTAGTTCTAGTTCCCTCCTTTATTTTATTTTAATATGTTCATAATCATACTTCATGTTTATAATTATATTTGTGGGCATTATTTTTGATTATTATTATTTTACGAAGTTTTTAGCACATAGGTATTAAATGTACATTCTTTATTATTAAGTGGGTCGAGTGTATGAAAATGCGCTTGCCTTAACTTCACCTTAATAAAGACGATATTTTTAGTATTATTATTAATAATAATATAAGTCTGTCAGCAACAGGTGAGCTAAACTTGAATAATTAAGATTAATTCTTCCCGAAAGGGGTGAAGGTATATCATCTAGTTGAGCTGTTTCTCTCACTGCAAAAAAAAAAAATGGCTAGGCCCGTACTCTGTCATTTTCAAATTTAGCAGTAGAACTGTTCTTTAAATTCATGAAAGGCTAGAAAAAAAAATTGAAAAAAATTATAATCGAAAATCATGATCCATTAGGTTCTGTTTCGTGGTCTATACTATAAGTGTGCCAAGTTTCAGCACTAAATGTCATCTAGGTACTTCTGGAGTGTGTGAAAAGACACCCTCACCCTTACACACACACAAACATACATACACACAAACACACTGGTGGATTATATGTAGATGTTTAAAATACTAATTATTATAATATTTTTATCAACACTCTTATTTTCCTTCTTTTTACATTCAGCGAGCCACTTGCATATTTGCAATAATGGGGAGGTTTGCATATATTTGCGTGAGGATAATTCGATAAATCACTTGGGAAAAATAGATCTTAGTAAACCAAGCCAGGGTTCAAACCCAGACCTACCCTACCCATCATCGGTAAACCAAGCTAAACGAGAGTGATACTTAAATTTTTCCCACGTACCCAACTGGTGCGGGTTTATTATTCCTCATTATTATTATTATAACTATACAAACAATTAACTGGCGCTGAAACAGATCCTCTTGTGAAATAGGAACCTGTTTAGAATTTGGGTTAAAACATTACTCCAAGTTTTGGAATTGAATTATCTTTCCTACCTTTCTAAGTGCTTCACGATGTCTTCGTACGCTGCACGACAATTTTCCCAAATTCCAGACCTGAGATAAAAACAAAAAACAAAATTAACACAAATTATAATAAAACCAAAACGTCATTTGTAAACAACATAGTGAAGAATAGGCGCCAGCGTTATTGACTGGAATGCCAAACTCTTTACCCCAGAATATTACGACTCGAGTGCTAATTCCAGCCGGGTTCACATATATCCACGTTAAAACTGATGCATGTCCTCTCAATTGTCCTCCTCGACCACAACACATTGTATTGAGTTGTTGATAGCCCTAAAACTAGTAAGCTTTGAAAATTGTGTTAAATTATATTTTTGATTTAGAGGCTATAATTTATTTTGCATGATTATTTTAACTTTTATGTTTGAATATAAGTTTCATACTCTAAATTTATTTATTGAGAAATTAAAATCAAATATATGCAATGAATATGTTATTAAAATCAATATAGAGGTAACTTTTTAATTTAGTTTTTTTGTAGCGTTTAAATAACCGTTCAGGTTATAATAAAAATAGTCTGCCAGCTATGAATAAATACGCAGCATTTGATTAATTTCTGTTTCTTTGCTTCTATTTCCTTGCTTTAGTGCGATTTCCTCGACAACTTTCTTTTAAGCCACATGAAAGCTAATAGTATATTCCAAAAAATGTACAAAGCAAGGAGTTCAACCCAATATTTTATTGGTTTTATTGAATCTACCCGAGGAGTTGAGCTTGCAACTACCTGACAACTGAAAGGGGTAAGAATGAAAGTAAAAAAGGGATAAAGAAGGGGGTTCAAACCTTTTCATTGCGTACCGCAAACATAGAGGAAGATGCGAAGTCCATAAATATAACACAGAAAAAGAAAGGGTGGAAAAGAGGGTAGGTAAGGGCGTGCGTAGCAACTGATTATCATTTCATCACTTTACTTTTAATTAAAATGCAAATCTTTAATAAGAAGGATTATGGAGTAGTTCAGAGGAAAAATGGAGAAATGCTGAGTGAGGGGTTGGGGAGGGGGGAGAGGAATAAATAAACGAGCTTCCAGAGAATTTTTGTTAGCATGAAAAACGCCCAAATTTGTAAAGTGTCATTAAAAAAATGAGTTATTAAGCCTACGATTTACAAACATCTGGTTGTGTCTATTTTCCTCAAGACAAAGAACCTTGTAAGGGCCCATTTATAATTGGACAGTACATAAATCTCCCGCACATAGTACTTACTAGCTTGTGAAAATTATGTAATCAAGTGAGATTTCTTGATTTAAAAGCACATTTCGTTTAATTATACATTCAAAAATAAAGGGCAAATATCAACATGAGAATATATTTTGTTTTGTAAATGAACAAACATTTAGGCTATTATAAAACAGCTTAATAATTTACCATAGTTTTCGAAGTGAATATTTAGAATTCTGAGAGCGAAAATTAGCCGAGAATCAGCATTCATCTGGTATTAAATAAGTTATTAAATAAAAATAAAAATTGTATTTGTTTGTTAAACGAACAAAATATATATGTTATCATTATTTCTATGGTTTTATGATTTGAGCCTAACCCTTGGTGTCTCACTACAAATAAACGCATAGTTGAAGGAAACTTTCAAACATTATTTAAAAAAAGTGTCTCTATTCCATTCTAGACATAAATTAACTTACGTATTGTGAGTTGAACAAATAGTGAATAATTCCTTAAATTGGATAAGGAACGACATATAGGAAAAGAACACGTCAAAGAGAAACAGATGAATCCAACTCGACAAACAGACGGAAGAGGCCAAAAGAATTTTTGCTGTTGGGGGGTTAAGTCGATTAGAGAAAATGGAAAGAAAAGACAAGAGTTTGAAGATTATAAAGCCTTACAAAAAGTACATAAGACTTGGATAATACCCACTTGCCCTTTCTTACTGGTAATACGATAATGTTGCACATGGGCAGTAACGATAGAGAGACACGTATTTCTTTTTTAAATGGTTATCACACATTTTCGGTGTTCTCATTTAAATATATATATATATACAATGAAATATTGTTAAAATATTTTTTTTTAAATAATAGCAATTTAATAAAACTTTACAACGTAGTGAAGTATATTTTATAAGTGAAGCCTGCTAAACCATTCGTTAATATTCCCACAAAACTTTAGCTTTGACCAACAACTAACAGTAGACTCATATTTTGGTAAATTATTTGGCTTAAAAGCAGATTTCAAGCAAATCTCAGCAAATAATATTTAATCCTATTATCTATTTATAAGGCCCCTAGCACTATTAAAATGCGATTTAACTTTAATTTTTAATCAATGTTAGTTCTGCACAATACTTTAAAACTATAATAATGAATAGCAGGAGTCATTAAAGTATCGACAAATAAATAAAATTAATTTTAAACTGTTATAAGATCTAACCAAACAAGATCCCGAGAAGAAAGTTGTGTTAGGACATACCTATAATTGAACCAGAATCAATACAGTTGTCAACAGACCTAATTGGCAACCGAGCCAAAAGGCACGTGCAGACTGCATATATAATATTTTACCTATATCAACTCTGAAACCACAATCGTTGGGCATAATTGGATTGAAATGAATAAAGTTGATAGCTACTTTATTTTGAATATGGTAAACTGTATCTCCCCTTTACAGTACGTGAATCCTATGGCAGAACCATGAGACAGCGTAAGAATATAATGTCACGTGAGGCCGTGTGAAAGCACAACAGTTTAAAAAAATATGTACGGTGTACCGTACTGACTGTCTCATACCTATGCCTAGAAATAGGAATATTTACTTAATACCAGTAAGATATGTGAAACGAAATAATACCTATTGTTATTTACACCTATTGAGGGGGAAGTAACATATTTTTTCGTCAAAGGTCATAACAATCAATTTTGTATAGCTACATTAAAAAATTTAAATATTTTACAATTTCTCTGAAACTATTGATTTTATAAAAATATAATTCAAACAAAGGTGTTTTTATTTAAATTATACTCCACATTTGAAATTTTATATATAAAAAATAGATTAAATGTCATCAATTTTGGTTGTAAATAATGAGTTTATATTATCTAAAGGGATTTTATATTAAAATATGGAGTGTAGAAACACACTGGTAAAAAAGATTTTAAGGGTACAGGGGGAAGGTCACGTTACCTAAATTTTCCATGACAACTTTTATATCTCAAACCCCATCAGGAGCCCAGAAAGCACTTAAAAAAAATTAAATATGACAGATACCTCTTGTAACCACTATTAAAAGTGAATTATAAAGGTCTCATGATTGTTTAATAGATGGCAGCACAAACTCAGTTTGTGTTAAAATTGGACTTTCACCCTTTTTACCTTGTAACCTTCATTTGGAAAATAACTTTCAGTGCTCCCGGTCGATATCCTTACCTTAACATTACCGATACCGATACCGATACCGATGGTCCATTCCATAGCGAGCCCAACACCTCAGACCATGGAATCACCAATGGGGGTACCTGATATATAAATACAGTGTGACTAACCTTGCGATGACGTCCATGCCAGGGATGCCCTGGTTTTTGATGATGGAGCCGTCCGCCCGGGCGAGTCCCGGGTGCGGGAGCCCCGCGGGGGAGAGGATGGCGGTGTGGGCGGCCGCCGGGTGGTGGTGGTTCAGCCCCATGAACTGCATGTGGTTGAGGTGCGTGGGCGGGTGGTTGTAGCCGTTAGCCAGGAGCGGTGACTTCTCCATTCGGGGTGGATCTGCCAACACCAGCACACAGCCTACGTCAGTAACATTAGCACACCATGAATATACTAGCCACGCGTGGACGACACACATATATTAGCCCCGTTTCACGGAGGGTGGACTTCAAATCACTCAAGTTATACATCTAGTACGTTACTTACTTACTCTATGGCATTAGGTACTCGAAAGTTAATTGCTGCACTTAGAAAAGTACGCCTCCTATCCTTATCTTGAGCGAGTTATACTCGGTCTTAGCTCATTACATCCTATGATTATCTTGAGATAGTTATATCCAGTCCACCTAATTACACCCTATAACTTTCAGGTCCATTTTAATGTTATTCTCCTATCCGCGTCTAAGTCTTCTTAATGGTCTCTTCCCATTTGATGCGCCACTCAATAACTTGAACAGGGTTCTAGAATCCCCATTCGCGCTTCATCTCCTGCCAACCGTAATATAAAAGACTCAATTATCCTTCCAATGTATTGTAATGAGTACAAGGTATGTATCTCATCATTATATAACCCCCTCCGCTCCCTAGTATCATCTTATCTTTTTAGATCAAATATCTCCCTAAGCACGTTATTCTTGAACACCCCAAATCGGTTTTCGTCATGCAAAGTAAGATATCCTGTTTCAAACCCATAGAGAACAATCGGGATCTAATAATTCACCTATAACATAAAATTAATATGATTATTATTTTCAATAGATTATTTTGGCTATACGCATAGTTTTTTTTAAAACCTGACGAGACGTACGAGGGAGTATCACAAAATTTCCGGACTGGTGCTGCCACCTGGAGAGCAGTTGTAATACCACTATGCAACGTTAGACGGTAACACTAGCATATATTGGGAGTCAGTGTACCAAGTTTTACTTATCTGGGCGGTTGTGATTTTTCACGTCCATTTTTTTGGAGTCATGTACGTGGCCTGTGGCGATTTTCACGATGAATCCAAAAAAGTAACAGTGCGCTTGCGTCAATTTTTGTGTGAATCTCGATAAAAGTGAGACGGATACTCTAAAAATGATTAAACAAGGGTTCGGGGAAGAAAGTATGGGCCGTTCAAAAGTGTGTCAATGGCATGCCCGGTTCAAGGCTGGCCGTACATCCATTGAGGACGACGAACACACGGGGAGGCCCAGCAGCTGCACAACACCCACCAAGGTTGCCAAACTCCAACAGCTCATACGTCAGAAACGATGACGAACCATTCAAGATCTTGCTGAGGAGATTATAATTAGTTTTGGAACATGCCAACAAATTTTGTCTTCTGAGTTGGGCTGCACCGTGTCGCCGCCAAATTTGTGCTCAGGATCCTGATAGCTGAGCAGAATCAGCCGCGCGTCGATGTCTGTAATGAGCTTCGTCAGGTTACCTCCAACGACGCAGCCTTCTTGTCCAAGGCTATCACTGGTGATGAGAGCTGGGTTTACGGTTATTACTCTGAGACCAAGCAACAATCCACCCCCCGGCAAAGATTTATCTGATTACCGAACCCTTCCTTCACCTCTGACAAGACATCTTGTGAATGTGAGGAATGCCAGGCCTCCACCGTGGTTCGGACTCCACGTTAAACTGTAGGTCCTCCATTTCATCTCACAATCACCCTACCATTACACATTAGCATAGGTGCGTATAACCCGAACGGGTAGTAAGACGCGGTGGTAATAATAATAATAATAATAATAATAATAATAATAATAACAATCCACCCAATGGGAAAACCCAATATCACCAAGACCAAAAATTGCTTGACAGGTGAAAATCAATGTTAAGAGCTCATAATTCTTTTTTTTTTTACATTAAGGGAATTGTGCACAAAGAATTCATCCCACCAGGTCAGTCAATTCCACGTTCTACTGTGACGTTTTGTGGTGATTGAGTTAAAATGTGCAAAGACATCGCCCTGAGTTTTGGCGACAACAGAAATTAAGATGGCTCTTATCTCCCCCCCCTTCCTCCAATATTCCGTTGATTTAGCCCTCTATGACTTATTTCTATTTCCCAAAATTAAGGTCAAGATAAAGGGCCACCACTTTGACACCAATGAGAAGATCCAGGCAGAATCTCAGACAGTACTGAGCACTCTCATAGAAAACGAATTCCAGGAAGCGTTCCAAAAATGGAAGAAACGCTAAGACCTGTATATAAGTGTGTAAGGGGACTACTTCGAGGGTGATGGTAGCCAATAGGCCCTATGGTAAGTTTTACGAGTTTTATAGCATCAGTCCGGAAAATTTCTGATGTCACCTCGCATGATCAAGATTCGGAAGCCAGCCAATCTAACATTCGGTCTGAATTGCTTGCTATCCATATAGTCAGAGATGGCTGATTCTAGAAATCAGAACCTCTGGAATCATTCCAGTATCAAGATTTAAGAATTTTAAAATAAATAGTTTTAATAAAATGAATAACCGAGATTTACATTAGACATTCTTCCAAGTTTTAAAAAACGGATTTAAAATACTACTGTACATGAAGACACCAGAATAAAAACTTGGGAATCATGCGGGTCTCACTAATTCTGATATAAGATAAATGTATATAAAAAGACAAATAACCAGGATAAATTATACACTGGGGAATCCTCCCAGTCTCGCACTCGGCAAGTAAGATGATTCTCACTCATCCTTCCCCCTTCGTCAGTGAAATGCGTGCCAGTTCATTACTCACCATACGCACCCCGTGGTTCAATGGTAGTGTGGGTGAGAGGACCCGTGATTTATTTTAGCCCTGGCAGATAATTAGACACACACCCCTTCGTGTCACCATCCCCTTACCTTCCTTAACACTAACTGTATTTTTACTTGTTAACCCTCCCCTTCGCCCCCATCTCCAATTTCTCTCTGCTGTTGTAATTAAAACACCGAGTCGTTACAATGCATACATTCTTCTACCTTCACGAAAAATGAAGACCTTAATTAGAACGTCCATAGGAGTAAGTGGTTAGAGTGGTCGACTACAAATCTACAGGCCTTGTTTCAACCCTGGTGGGGCCAGATTAAGGTATTTGTTAGGATGATAGACCAAATCGATGACATAAGGTAGATTAAAATGAAGCAGCTGGCAAATCTTTGTTACTGGTTTCGAGGTTATAGAGTATAGATTAAAAATGAAATGGATTGTACAAAACCTCAAGTAGCTTATGCACAAATATTTATATGTGTGTTAACGGCAATGTGTGCACACCAGGCATTCTATGAAATGTCTAGGCTTTATATATAATTCCTAAGTTGTTTTAGCAAAGTATGAAATAAATTAGTTTTGTTATTGTGTTTCATACTTTTCTTAGAAAAGTTGTAGAATAACCAGTCATTATATATTACCGAGAACAATAGATAACCTAAACAAACTAACCTATTCTAAACTTTATAACAGCAAAACTCGTTTATTTCATATCGTACCAAAACCATTCTGGCATTAAATGGAAAGCCTAGGCATTTTGTAGAACGTCAGGATTTCAAACATTGCCGGTGACATATACACTTGCGAGCAGTGAAACATCTATAAAATATCTCACATATTCTGAAAAATTTATAAATGACATCTGGACACGGGAATTGAACCCAAGACCTTTGGCTTAGTAGGCCAATGGTCTAACCACTGAGCTGTCCAGGAATAGTCCCGTGCCCGGGGTAATTTATTCACTCATATTTTAAGGCAGAGTCTATGATGGACGTGCGTAAATCATTCGCACTAAAACAAATATAATAGCGTTTGCTATTTTATTTTCTGGGTACAGATGTTAAAAGCTATATAAGTTTGCGTAGTGATGTGGGAAGATTTTTAATGGAAAAAAGTCTCGATGGTTAGTGAATGGAATACATTATAAATTAGATTATAGGCCTAGTTGGCCGTTTGAAAATGTATAAAGATGGCCTAATACAGCAGCTTATGGAGTATAGGTTACACACACCCCATAAAAAAAGTTCATTAAAAGACGAGTCATGGTTGTTAAATAGATGGAGATGACCTCCTCAAAATAGAATAAAACTTATAGCCTAAATCACCGAAACTTATAGATGAGCTTTATTTTAGATTAATTAAATAAATATATAGATTTACTTGTAAAATAATGGAAAATACGAACTTTAAAGGTATATTTCCCAGTGAGTCCAGTCTGAATCAAACTCCAAACTGTCGGATCAAATTCAAGTGTGCGAACCAAACACAGAACCTTGCCGTTTACCGATATTAGCTTTGTTCTTAGTCCCTTTTATCAATATATTATAAAACCAAATTTCAAGGTATTGGACTTCACAAATTAATTTCAAAAACCATGTAAAATAAACCAAATAAAGCAGAGGCTGATATCCAAAATAAACTTTGATAAATAACGTAATCAAAGATTAATATATTCTCAAATGTAGCTTATATTTAATCTTAAAACAAAGAAATATACATTTATACCTTAACAATAAATATTTAAATTGGGATGGAAGGGTATTTTTTAGCTTCAATGGCAAAAAAAATTATGGTTAAAATTACCAAACTATATTTCTTAAGGACGTTGCCTACCTGTGACGTCACAACTTGGTTAAGATAGGATGTCTTATTTTAATGAATTTACGTTTTACTCAGCGAGTTTTGAAGATATAACGTTGAAACAAAAACCATACATTATTTTTAAAAAAATGTTAGGACTGTCAGGCCTCCACCGTGGTTCGGATTCCACGTTAAACTGTAGGTCCTCCATTTAATCTCACAATCACCCTACCATTACACATTAGCGTAAGTTCGTATAGCCAGAACGGGTAGTAAGACACGGTGCTAATAATAATAATAATAATAATATTTAAAAAACAGTCCCGCAGTATTAAGAAATTATTAATTTTATCTTTAAGTAGTTTTCTTGTAAACGTATTTTTAATCAATCCTTTACAGGCTAGGTTTGCCAAACTATCCTGTAGGAATCTCCCTGTCAGTATGTAAATTAAACAAGTCCACAGTAGCTTATGTATATCTAAAATAGGAAACAAGAAAAGGGTGAAATTAAAAACAAAGTCAATGTTTTCAAGGCGCAAATATTAAAGTGAATATATAAACTCGTCAGAGGAAGAGGGGAAGGGTTATTAGCACCAAGACAAGAACACACTCGGGGTGAACTGATCATTTTCTTCCATCTCTTTCTATTTCGTACATTGGCGTCTAAGTGTGATAGCGCCAAACTACTTAAGTGCTTCAAGTTAAGATGCAACCCGCTTCGCAAAATAGCTTAGAAATCTCTAAGCAGGCAACTTCGTTAAGTAGTAAAATGTTGTTTTATTTCATTTTTCTTCTTCTTCTTCTTCTTCAGTCAACAACAGACATGTTGGGTTGATGTAATATCTATCCATCCGGAACTGAGTATGCATTCAACCTTTCGGCTTGTTAGTGCTGGCTGTACCATTTGGTAGAAATTCAATGTACTAGGAAATTTCAGAAAGAGTGGTGGTAACCATTGCCTTCCCCACTTAATTTCTATGAACGATCGTGAAAGGATCTATCAATGTTGCCCGGAAAGGTATTTTAAAACATACTTAGCAGGGTTTTTATACATACAATTGACATGAAACCGATGGCTTTACTTTCCCTCCGAAGGAAGTTGTGTTACAGATTTTTATCGCTCAAGAAATATCCGTCGATCTCAGCTGGGTTTGAACGCACGAACATCGGGTTCTGAGGTGAGAACTTAACCCCAAGACCACTGAGGTCGTGTATTTTTATTTTGTACTAATAGTTATAATAACAATACTTTATTATATGTCATAGGTGATATCACTAAATTAGATTATGCATTTTATTTTTTATCCTAAATGTCACTATGATTATGACAAATATTAAACATATATTGAGTTAGTTTCAGGTTGCAAATCAAACTAAATGTACTGGAGTAATATTATATTTATTTTACAAAAAAAAAAAATATTATTACAATATTTAGCGAATGCCTTTGCACGCCACTTTAGAAAAAGCATATTTAAAGATCTGACTTAAGAAGAATTAAAATTACTTGTTAAAAAAAACACCTAACCGCAGGTTGATCTTGACATTACTGAAGACAGATTAAAGCGCCCCGACCTCACTGCTGAAGACGTGACATCATCAATCAAGACTTACTCTCCCTCTCTCTGAACACGTGACACTGCATAACGCTGACAGCGCTGCGCTGTGTCAACTACGTTATCAGGGCACAGACCGGACTCGCGGGCTCAGCAGAGATGTACCACCATTAGTCACCATAAACGCAATGGAAGGGTTAAAATGGAATTATTCTAACTTTACAGAACGAGATGGTCTACAAGACATCGTCTGATATTTCAGAATATAATCTTTTTATTCATTTGGTACTACGTCTTACTACCCGTTCGTTTACTAATGTAATGTTTACTCTGATGCGTTAGGAATGAGAAAGGCTAAGAGGTTTACACACATTTACGTGGAGTGGGATTGTAAAACTATTTAGGAAACCCACGCTAAGTACACCCTACTGATATCAAACCCCGATCTCTTCGTCGTACGCAGTCTAGTCTTTTGTGAGAGTGACGCCTTAGACTAGCAGTATTGAACCTTTATCGTTCGAGTACCCCCAGATATGAGCTCTTCATCTTTGTACCCCTAAAGTTGTTGGCGCATAATCCAAGTTTTACGTATTCCGTAACCTACATAAAAAATGAATTACAAATAAAATGTATTATATTGTAAATTGTAAATTATATATATATATATACACATACATATATATATAAATTTTACAAACCTCTCAAGATGTATACCTGTACCCCTGGGTGTGAGTATTCACGACATAAAAAAAAGGTAGAAAAATGTATGGGGAAGTACCTCCATCTTTTTACAAAACTTAAAGAAGACAGTGATGGGTTTTATAAATACTTAAGAATAACGAAATTAATAAGTCAATGTCATTGAAATTTAGTTTATAAAATACCATATTTAAAAACAAAGAACTTATTAAAAATCAATTATTTACGTTCAGCACAGAACACGACACACGTCAAAAAGCCAGCCAGAAATGCCTGCGAGCAGGAATACCCAAGACCTTCCTGCTAGCGGTTGAGCGCAGACACAAGCTCAAACGTTTATTATGCGACGTGTCCTTCAATAAACCAACATATTCCTGCTTGCAGGTTTCCACCTGTCGGCGCTTGCAACCAGCTAGCAGGTAACCAGCGTTCACTGTGCGCGTACCCTTACATGAGAGTGACGTCTTTGACCATGCGGCCACCGAAGCGGGTATTAGTCTACAAAAATATTTCATGTGCAGTACTGTATGACTTTATTTGAGTTATAAAAATGAAGCTCTAGTTTATCTAAACCATTAGTATTTCTTAGTGAAGGTAATCATTTATGCATTTTTGACATGACAGCTGCACAATAGGGTCTCGGATAGTAAGGGAAGAGCGATGAAAAGAAGAAGAAAAAAGGTACGTTTTATAAAATAAACAAAACTCAAACCCGCTAAAATTATCGGAATACAATAATCGATAGGTGGGGGTATTTTCTTATATATTTCTATTTTGTATTAGTGTGGTGGTAATGCCGTTTATGATCGTGCTGACTAAACGTCAAGATCATCCAGTTAGGTTAGCTGGTGATGGGGAGGTCCGGATTCCAATCCTGTTTGGGTGTACTGATGGGGATTTCTCTCTTTCCCACTTTTCTTTCTTTCACTCTTTCCCACCCTTTCTTTCTCTCTCGCCTTTCTCTCTCCCATCCTTTCTCTGTCTCTCTCCCACCCTCTCTATTTCTATTCCCCCCATCCTCTCTTTCCCCCACCCTCTATCTTTACCTTTCCCCCACCCTCTCTCTTTCTCTTTCCCCCACCCTCTATCTTTCTCTTTCCTCCATCCTCTCTTTTTCTCTTTCCCCCACCCTCTATCTTTACCTTTCCCCCACCCTTTCTCTTTCCCCCACCCTCTATCTTTCTCTTTCCCCCATCCTCTCTCTCTCTCCCACCCTCTCTCTTTCTCTCTCTATTCATCCCATCTTATCTCACTCTCCCCTCTCTCTTTCTCTCTCTATTCATCCCATCTTATCTCACTCTCCCCCTCTCTCTTTCTCTCCCTATTCATCCCATCTTATCTCACTCTCCCCTCTCTCTTTCTCTCTCTCCATGCATTTGAAAGTATATTTACCTTAGCTCAGTCTGTAGTTGGTCTGCCCACTGAGCTAAGGGTCCCGGGCTCAATTATTGGCATGGCCTATAAAGATATATTTTGTGAAATGTTGGTTTCCCCTTTCACAGTGATGCTGGATGGTGTGTCAGCTCTACACTTAAGTTAGTTTTTAAAATCGTGTGATGATATAATCAGTCGGTTCAGAAAGCGCACATGAATTACTTCAAATAAATGAAAATGAAGGAGCGTACCCTTCCTCTAAATTCGACCTTCCTAAACTCTACCCAACAAGAGTACCTAAATTTGGGTAACCTGGATGGGTAGTAAGATACAGTGCCTAAAAAAATAGTAGTAGCAGTTTTAATTAACATAGTATAATATTTAGTTGGCTCTTGTAAATAAAATGGCAGATGTTTTAATAACAAAAACTAATAATCCTTTTTAAATGATAATAAGCTATCCCAAAGATTAAGAAATTCTTGTCCAGTGAATGGAATCGTGGGGTCCTAAATAATATTGTGGTACAAGTCTATGATAATAAATGAACAAGAAAAAAGTGGTTACAACTCCCCCAAACTCTTCCCACCATAAAAAAAAAATATTTAAATAAATATAAAAATAAAATTATAACGAAAATAACCTTCCCATGTTTTTAACGTATGTAAATGAAAGCATAATAATAATTTTCATTTTCGTTTCAACCTCCATTACAATTCCCAAGGAACCCAAATGAGAAGCTGTAAACCATAGAGACAGATGGTTAGAAATTTCAACAAAAACATTAATATCTATCTTCTACTTATTATCTACTTCTTTTTTTTCTTCTGTCCGTCTGGTGTGTATAATTTTAGTAGTGAGCTGGAGTAGAAGAGCGAAAATAGCATGTCGGTTATGAAATATCCTGTATTTTTAGTTCGCGGGTTAGGTGAGATGAGGCGCCCAACTGCTGGTGACCACAGGGGGCCCCTCTGTAACAAGGGCCCCCCACTGGGGCCGAATAAACACTACTACTAAGGTCAAAAACATGGCCGACTTTCTTTTGTGGGAAAATAGTTGATGGTGCCTAATCTCTAATTTTACAAAGGGGGAAAAAAACCTCAAGATATGTGATGGTGGAACATTTACAAAAACAAGAAAAGAAGGGGGCTATTTAAAAATGTGACATCACAATTAATATGGAAAACATTATGGTCAGGAATATAAAGGGCTATAGTGATATTTTAAAACCCCTTAATGGTTTGGAAGGAGAATGTAAAATTAATTTGAAATAAAAATCATAAGTAAATCAAGCTGGCATTTGAAGCTCTATATCTTTGTTAATAACAGAAAAGCAGGACGCATTAGCCCATGTGGCCACCTCTACAGTTATTAAGCAATAATTATTTGAAAATGATGAGTTTTAAATTATTAAAAAATATAGGAAATAGCTTATTACTATTTATAAATAATATTAATTTTAATGTTGGCACCAAAAGTAGTACCCTTTAATTAATAAATGTAAGTCAATCCGATAAAAATATTTGCAATACAGATGTAGTGAATGGATAAATTCCCGAAAAATTGAATTGTATATTTGGAATACATGGTTTTAGAAACCTACGCAATAAACTTTTAGAAAATGTTCAAAGTATCTATTCAACTGACAGCCACGTGGTCTAAAGCTTGATTCCCACGTTCACCGATAATAGCGAACAGAATCCGCTTGAGTCGCGCAGCAATTCCCACCCTGTATGTCGACCCAAAATGCATTGCAATTTGCAACGCAAACTAGTAACATCTGAATATTTTATATGCTATTGGATAAACATATATTTTAGAATTTAGATCATAGTCACGATGGATATTTTCAAATTATAATGCTGTGTCGTGGCACAATCCAATACATTGATTAAAAAACACTTTACATTTCAAATCTCCCCAAAAAGGCCAACGAAGCTGTCTGCTTGTTTCTATCTCTACAGCGCATGCGTATTGATTCGAGATGGTTGGTTTTGAGATTTGATTGGGACTCCCGTGGCGAACATCTCGTTTTGATTAAGTGTATCTGAATTTACGTGGAGGGAGAGTAGGTAAACAATGAAGGAAAACCATCCTCATCATACCTGGCCGGTATTCTAACCCGGATCTCCGCTTTACAAGCAATCCAATTTATTGCGAGAGTAACGCTTTAAGCCACGTGGCGAGCGTCAAATGAGTCTCCCCGGGTGTTATTTATCGCTGTGGTTTTCACATCTCTTATGGTTAATGCGGTTGCACTTTTACTAACCACCCTCCTCACATTTATCCAATAGTTTAAGCCGTTCAATAACTCGCATGTTAAAGTACATTATTAGTTAAAGTAAATGTTTTTGCTTTGCTTATTAGGAAAAAAAACATTTTTTTTTTGTCCCTCTTTAAAGGAAGTGACTGAACCATTGAAAAATAGATAGAGAGAAAAGGCTACATAACAAGGATGTGTGTTTGAGAGGGAGGGGGAGACCAAATTAGACGAGAACAAAATGAAATATGATGCGCGCATTGGTTTGTGGGGCCCCATTCAATCCCCGACATTCTAAGTGGACGGGGTTAGCAACGACCTTACCCTAGTAGACCGAGGGAAGGGATTCGAAATCCCGTGAGAATGGAAGGATGAAGGACGGTAACTTCATGAAACTCTACATTCATTCAGTTCATTGACAACTTGTGGTGAGGAAAAATAGATGTTTTTATTGTTCTTATTTCTACATATTTTATTTTCAGTTTCCCTCAAAATGTGCGGGAGTCAAAGTTATTGTATTGTTTGGTTGTTTTTTTTACATCACGTCATAATACTCGTTCCTGGCTGTCCACATATAATTACACTTATGATAAGGGACTGTATTTTAATGACGTCATCTTTTTTTCTGGTTCATCAAAGACAATTCTTATAGGTATATAAACTCTGTTCATGATCCCCTGGTTGTAAACATTAATATACTCCCTATAAATCATTTGTAGGTTTTCTTGATTCATTTTAAGGAATTTGTGTTGAATAAGCTATAATTTCAAATAGGCCTACTATCGATAGTTTATGATTGCGTGTTTTCAACACACAGTTGTCGGAATAGGAATATAATGCTGTTAGAAAACTGGCTATCCTCTTTGCTTGCGTGGTTGTAAACTGTACATTCCTGGTGAGGTAATGCAAAGAAGCTGAAGAGGGTTGCTTTGGGTGGAGATAGGTATTTACTTCTAAAACAGATATTAATTTTGTATATCGATGTTATATTTATCAGAATGCAAGAGTTAAAGGCTTTTCAATGAATATTTTAGTTTACATTTGTTAAGTTGTTTGGTTTTATCATGTGTATTTATTACGAGCTTATGTTTGTATTTATAGGTATATTTTTGGAAATTTTAAGTCATTTTTTAGATTATTTAAGCAATTTTAGATATATTTTTTATAATTTTAGGGTCATCAAAATGCAGGTCTTTCAAGTAATGAAATAAAGATGAAGCAGGTAGAATTAGATGAAGTGTACCTACATTTTCGTAGAGGGAGAGTGTAAAGCCATTAAGTAAAATTAACCATAATACATCCAACTTAGATTTGAAACCCAGTCTACCCGTAATCGGAAGTCCCATCTAGTGTGATCACCAAGTGGTTAATGGTTTTTGTATTGTTGTATTATGACTACAATCAACCGCATCAGCAAGCATGCGAATTAAACGTCTGGTTTTATCATGACTGGGAGATTAAGATTTGAATTCCGATTTGGTGTAACGAAGTTGTATTTTGCCTCCTCCTCGTGGTTTCTAACACAAATATTAGTACATTTATTCTAAAACATTTCTTCTTTATCCCAATAGGTGTATATTTAAATGGCGATATACCAGATGGGTAGTAAGAAAAGGTACGAAAAAGGTTTAGTTTTTGGAGTTTTTATTCAAGATCTTTTGCGACTATAAACAAAATGTTATACTCTAGAACCAAATTTAAAAGAATTTTGAAATAACCATTAGATTTACTGTTTATGGTTCTTATTGCCTTAAACTCTGGTTAAAAATATTTAAGAGGATTAATAAAAAATTTAAAACTAAGCATTATTTTAATCAGTGTAATATGATATAAAATTAAAATAGCATACCCTACATATACATAGCAAATTAATTATTCGTTAATTAGAGCAAACCTAATGACAGCTGTTTATTGTATCTATTAAGTGTCTGCTTTTTTTAAAAAAAGAAAATTACATTAACTGCTTCTTCTATCCACAGGAAGTATTTAAAGCTTTCAACTTTATTTATTTCCCTTGAACCCTTAAAATAAGTGTTTTTACTTCATTTCCATTTTGATAACTTTCATCCTTTTCATTATATTCATAAACTGTTTCTTTCCATGGACATTGTAATTTTGACTAAACGGTTCCAGTATAAAGAACCAATTTACAAAATAAAAGGGGGAGGGGGGCCGAGATATTGGGAGCTTTATAGATTATGACATCTGGAGTGTATAATTGTAGGTATTGTTTGATGGGTGTTTATAAGGACCCTATCAAAAGATAGTTATTTCTGCCCAAACCCCGATACCTCCAACCTAATTCCTAAAAATACTTTATAAACTATATCGAAGGTAAAAAATTTCGTGGGCACCTACACTACACTGTAATACGAGAGTTTAGAATATACTTGATTTGTCACAGTCAAATATCCGCACCGGTGGTTACGTGAATAGAGGCGCCAGTCCCATATTTATTTTGTTTACAAATATGTAACTATATTATTTTATCAATACTTTAAATTAATAAATAAAAATAAGTAACACGATATTATTGTTCAAAATTTACAAAATTACGTTATATTCTCTTTGAATATGAGATTCAAAAGTATTTCATCACTCTTCCATCCTTCTCTTAATCGGAAAGTCTGGAATATTCTTTGGAAGTAGTCGAGTAAGGAATGAGGAAATGGTGCAATGCGCTGTATAAAATTCAGGAAGTTAAAAATTATCCGATAAATACGTCCAAGCGAGCGAAATTTAACCCACAGTCATTTTCAATAATTTTCAAGCATGCTGGGCGTGTCTAAAAGTCCGTCAAAAAATGAATATTAATCTAAGTCAAATCCCAGTCTCTTTGCAAATTTCGTGAAGGTAAGCACGCTTATCCAACGTCTGGCATTTCAATAATATTTTATTATAATTGAATTTAACTCACCCTAGTCTCAATAGAGACTTCGTGCTATTAAGCAGCTCAACCCGCGTCTGGCATTTTATTATGATTTAAATGTGTTTTCATTTGAATTTCTCCCTTTCGTCACGTATGATATCGGTTCGCGTAACCCATTTGTTCATTTCGGCGATGGTTTTTAATAAACATAAAGTTGATATTGTATATCTAATTTTAATTCAATAACGATTAAGTCAATCACACTTACATAACGCAATGTTTCGATGCGATCTCGCGAATAAGAGACGTGACATGGTTAGCAAAACTAAATAATCAGATCCTGAACAATAAAATCACAAAACGGGATCTGTACAAGTGATGGAGAAGACAGGACTCAAATCCTGTTCGGGTATATATTTAAGTGATTTTTTTCCGAAATGTTTACCAATCTTGCTGTTCGAGAACCTTTCTTTAAATTCTGCCTCCCAAATTCCTACTTTACAAGTGTAGGTATGCGTAAAACCATGACTAGTAGTAAGACAAAGAGCAGGGTTGAAAAAATGAGACAAGAATTATAGATTAATGAATATATATACTTTTTTTTAGTACCGCGTCTTACTACCTATTCAGGCTATACGCAATGAGTAATAGTAACAATTGTATTACAATTGTCTGTATAGTTCACATTTGCAATATGCAATACGTTCATTTAGCAAATCTTAGTTTGAACTATATTTCTTTTATTAAGCTTTTATTATTTTAAGTTTGTTTATTATTGACGTAGACACCTTATCGAAGTACTAGTCATTATAATAACTATATTACACTGTCACTGTATTTAAGTTGTTGATTTATTAGGCCTACTATAAAAAGGTAATTTTATCTGTGTTTTCTGTAAAAAAAAAAGATACTTGTATTTTCTAAAAATTGGACTGTAGTTACCATGTTGCGTTTTACAGTGTATAGAAAACAATATTTTTTTTCCTTTCCTTTTCATAACTTGTAATCATCCTCTTTCCTGGACTTTTAATTTATTTTCTAGAAGTGTGTTTCATTTTATTTTACCTCTCATTCCTGCTGTCAGGTAAACTTTGCTTTTAAATGTAAGTTCTAAGGAGGTTTAAATTATGAAAACCACAAAGATACAATTATTACACACAACTTTTGACAGTCGAAAGAGTATAAATGTACAGTCACAGATTATAGAGGTCCTAACCACTGTTATTTACTAGACTAATTTTATAGCCCGCTTCAGTGGTCGAATGGTTTAAATTCTTAAGGCGTCACTCTCGTGTTATCTGGCCCGCTGTTGATGGAGAGATTGGGGTTGTAATCCCGGTTAGGTCTACTTAGTGTTTTTTCCCCTTAAATGGTTCCCGAATCTCCTTCTATGCAAATTCTGCTAGATCATATCTCAAATCTTTCCTTCTTCATTCCTACCCCATTAAAGTAATTATCATATATGCGTATAACCAAACGGGTGGTAAAATATATATGTATTTTCTAAAAGATAATTGGCATTTAAAAAAATATTCGGCTGTATCACCCTTACTCAACGAGTATAAAATCTCTCAAATCAAAATTTGCCTAAACACTTCCAGCCGAGCCGGTAAAACGCTTCTATCAAACATGCTCGCAGTAAAGAAACAGCCCGAAAGATGAGTATTAAGACGCTACGCACAAAGAAGAACATTTCACAACATCTTGTAGTAGGAAAAGCACGCCTGCATACAATACTCGAGTTACATCACGCGATTCTGAAAAAATCCACTTCTTTGGTTGATTTCACGCTTCAGTTACATTCGGGCGCTTGAGAAGATGAGGTACAGTATCTATTCGGACACATTCCTTCATTCACTCCACAAGTTTTGTACTTCGTGCACTCCGGGTGGAGTGGGTCGAGACGGTGTGGTAGTTTTGTTGCGCGGTGGACCATCTGCCCCGCTCGCTACTTGAAGCTCGTTCATGTGAGAAATATTGAGGTATGGTCTAGTCCCAGGGTTGGCAGACCCGTGGCACGCGTGCCTCAAGTGGCGCGCCGGACTATTTTCTTGGCAAGTTGGTATTTATTACATTTCTCGACCAAGTATTTTATTTTTTGCCCAACAAAGTAGAATAAAAACTGATTGGGAATTTCTTAGAAGCTTTATAACAGATCTTTCATTATTTTAATGTTTACTGTTAATTCATTTAACTCCCGATGTGAACCATACGGTCACAACAAAACTTGTCTACTCCCTCTATTTCTTGTTGCAGTTTATGTACTAGGCTAATTTCAGGGGGAGCTCCTTTTTTTTATTGACAGTATTAAGGTTTCCCCTTGTTACTTTATAGTTATTAATAGCATAGCATAATCTACCCGCTACAGTTGTTATATGTACTAAGGCGTCACTCTGGATATGGGTTAGACTGCCGATGACGGGGAGATTTTGGATTTGAATCCTGGTCGGTTGTACTGAGGGTTTTATTCTTAAATGAGTTTACACTTTTTCTCTTTTCCCATGAAAATGTGGGCAACGTTCTCTAAATTTAGCCTTCCATTTGGTCAATTAACATTATTCTAGTCAAACGAAAGAATTTCTCCAAACATTATCAACATATTATTGGGCACAGGCTCTAAAAGAAATAAAGTTTTGCCAACCGCCCATGTATAGTTGAAGTAGAGAAATAGTGAGCTAAGATCTTTCCATATCCCCACTTTGACCTTATTACCACTCCTGACTCAGCGCTCACCAAGTGGAGAGATCCTTTGTTCGATACTAGGTAGTTTCATCTTATTGCCAATGTAGTAAACCACGTTATGTCAAAGTGTTTTGAGTTAAGTGTGCTATCTATGACAATTTGACTATCGAGCACTTAAAAAAATGTATCGTTGTTAACATTGACAATATTTTACTTTATTATTATTATTATTATTATTATTATTACTATAAGAAGCCGAAGCTATTATTTATGCTTTTTAGTGAGGAATTCTCCATTTAGATCTCATATTATGAAAATTTAAAAATGACACCTGGACACGGGAATCGAACCCGGGACCTTTGGCTTAATACACCCATGCTCTGACCACTGAGATATCCAGGAATCGTCTGGTTCACAAGGTTATTCTTCACTCATATTTTTAAGGGAGAGTCTATGATGGACGTGTGGAAATCGTCGGCTACAAATGTGTGATCTTAATAAGATCACGTGCTACCAGATAACGCAGCCACCTTCGACTCGGTAGTCGGCTTAATACTGCCACATGCATAAATAATAGCTTCGGCTATTTGATTATAAATGCAATCCCTTACAATTATTAAAATTGTACAAGTGGCAGAAATAAGCCAACTACCGAGTCGAAGGTGGCTGCTTTATATGATAGCTCATGATCTTAATAAAATCACACATTTGTAGCCGACGATTTCCACACATCCATCATAGACTCTGCCTTAAAATATAAGTGAAGAATGACCCTGAGCACGGGATGATTCCTGGATAGCTCAGTGGTTAGAGCATTGACGTACTAAGCCAAAGGTTCCAAGTTCTACTTCCGTGTCCAGGTGTCATTTTTCAATTTTCAGAATATTTATTATTATTATTTTATGGGAATTGATACTATCTACAAGATGTGACAGCTATAGATCCCGTGACTTGACGTATGATTACACAAAAATAGTCCTAATAACTTTTCTAGTTGTCAATTAATTAATGGGCTTACTATGAACATCAGGGTATAGTTTTGTGTTCAGAATTAAGCGTTTATTGTCATTAATAAAGAATGCTGGAAAACAAATTTGTATTTAATTATGATCTTGATTGTCTTATGCATCATGATTAATTATATGCTTTTTAACATTATGAGCCCTTCCTTAATAACTGACAAGACGTGTATTAATCACAACTTGTGAATGTAGGGAATGCCAGATCTCCACCGTGGTTCGGATCCCACGTTAAACTGTAGGTCCTACATTTCATCTCACAATCACCCTACCATTACACATTAGCGTAAGTGCGTATAACCCGAACGGGTAGTAAGACGTGGTGCTAATAATAATAATAATAATAATAATAATAATAATAATAATAATAATAATTTAACATTACGCCAAATAATTTCACATTTAATTTAGTGACGAAAGAACAGAATATTTAAATATAGCATCAATAAAAATCTATCCATATCGGTTGGCGGGAAGAATAATTGGTAGACTCATCTAGTTTAGTTAGACGCTGATGGGAAGGTCATGGTTCCAATTCTGGCTGGTTGTATTTATGGTGATATTTCTTAAAGGGTTTTCTACTCTCCCTTCATGAATGCACGGGTATATTTCTTCTAAATATCTACCGTACTCATCCTTACCCCATTATCCGATTAAGTAGTCTGAATGGGTAGTATGACCTGATAGGAAAATTAATAGTACAAAAAAAAACCACAGGAAATTAATATCTTCAAACACACTAGCAATGTTAACATCCTTTGCGAACAAGCCCGCACCAGTGGACCACAAGAGATTAAAGGCGTTAGTTTCGTGTTGTCTGGTTTGATGGTGACGATGATTTTGAAGTTTGAATCCGTGCCTAATCTACACTATAATATTATAAAGAGAAAATATTTGATTTTTTGTTTGTTATGGATAAACTCAAAAATTACTGGACCGATTTTAAAAATTCTTTCACCAATATAAATCTACATTATTAGCGAGTAATATAGGCTATAGCGAGGGGAGGGGGGTCTAGTGTGATATATTTTATATTTACAAATTGTTTCCCATTTTTTTTCTATACAAATAAATTCTTATTTATAATATTGGTTTCCAGTTGTTAAAAAAAATTGGATAGTTTGACTGGATAGTAATACGTTGTGAAAGGTTGATATGGAAGCGTTGCTAAGCAAGCTACCATATAATAGGATTCTGGTAAGGAAAACGCCTTATACATGGTTGTTTATAAGAAAATTGGGCTATAACTTTAATACTAACATCTGGTAATTTTAAAGAAATTTTACAGACATTATGAAGATTCGAAACTCAAGCTCCCTATTACCATCAATCTAGTCTGAAGCCTCAGAGAAAATAACCAATAATATGCATAGAATGGACCACTTGGTTGCAGGATTTGCCAAAGTTGGCCCACTTGGTACGCTAAACAAGTTTTTTTTCTTCAAAATTGCCTATGTTTTCATATTTATCAATTTAAATTTAAATGTTATCAATGTTGGCCGCAAGGAAATATGTTTGAATTTTCTAAACCGTTCTTCCAACCAAAATAAAGCTATATAATGTATATTAACAATAAAAAATAGTAAAATATTATAAACTTTGGTCGCAGAAAAGTTTGTATTTTCTAAAAAGCCCTTTCTATGAAAATTGCATTGTAGGCCTAACTGGGTTGAATCAACCCTCGACTTGCATGTGGCTTCCAAGACTTCTTAGATACAAGGACGGGTGACTGTTATTAAAATGTGGGCGTTATTGTTGTGGGTTTTTTTCATATAATCTTAAATTACCAACCTTTACTTAATAGCTAATTAAAAATATGTGTCATAAAGATATATAGCTTAAATATAAAGGAAGAAGAAATGTTTCAACTTGCTTGGAAAAATAACAGAAAAAACTTTTTTTTTTACGACCATCCAATTTAAAATCTACCCCCTACCATCTTGTGTTTTTTTTTAAACATAGGTTTGAAACTTATATTTGTATACAAGTTAATTGTGACTTTAACGTTTGTAATTCTCTATGCTATTACGAATCCACTGTTTGTATATCACAGTGGTTATAAATCCAGACGTCCATGCGTATTTTTTTAAATAAAAAAAAATAGTTTTATACGAGTGTACATAAAGTGAAAATTAGTGGGAGGATCGAACACGGTAAGGTCAGAAATGGAATGGAATAAAAGTCAGAAGTGTGCTCACAATAAAAACTAATAAAACCAAAGACAAGAAGATGAGAACGGGAGAAAAAAAGAGTAAAAAAAAGAGTGAAAGTTAGACGTGTTTTATTCTTTTATTGTTATTTTTTTATATGTTTTAGAATGAAGAGTATTATAAGGTTGAGAGTTGAAATAGTAAAAACTAACTTCTTTAAGGTATCTTTTCTTGTTCTGCGTGTTGGTGCATTCAGGGTGACAAGCGGTATAGTCGCTGACTGATTAAAACAAGGTACTGTTAACTATTTTATCGCTAACATACTAGTCCGATATCAATTATGATTTTTAGAGTTGAACTTCCATCTAGGAACTAAATTTTTTTGAAGAAATATAAAAATAGTTGGGTCTCAAATATGGAAAGCAAATTATAGTAAACTTTTGCCAATTTTGGCTACTTTACAATGTTATTGTATATTATCTATATGGAAGCGGACCATGTTAATGTGTGTGCCTGTATTTACAATGTCTGTATCGCTTCGTATTGACAAGGTACGTTTTTTTTATGTTGGTAGCACGCGTGTTCATATTGGATTAAATTGACGCATATTTTCATTATTTTATATTAAATTGGAGAAAAACTAAAATTGGGAATATTATCCCAGATTTATTGATACCATGCAATAGGTAATAACGTGCGCCTACCTTAAGACTGCCTAGGTAGCTGGAATATTGCCAATCAGTGTTAAGCTTAGGTTAAGTATCGACCAAACCTTAAATAATACACAAACTTGCTGTTTACTGGAATAAACACAAATGTATTTTTATGACACTATGCATATATACATAAACATGGTTTAAAAGCTTAAATGTTCCATACTTAAGTTCACAAATCCACAAAGTTTGGTTGATTATTAATACCTAAGTGCCCGGGAAAATAAAATGTAGCTCGTAGAATTGTTATTTGAGAATCTAATTATGTAATTTAATTGAGAGGGGGGCTACAACATATTTTATTGTCTTTATATTTTCTTCCTCCCCTGTTGGTTCTCCTAATGATGTACACATTTATCCAAGCTCATTATATTATTATCATCACCGCGTCTTACTACCCATTCGGGATAAACGCACTTACGCTAATGTGAAAATGGTAGGGTCATTGTGAGATGAAATGGAGGATCTACAGTTTAACGTGGGATCCGAACCACGGTGGAGGCCTGGCATTCCACACATTCATAATTTGTGATTAATACACATCTTGTCAGAGGTGAAGGAAGGGTTTGGCAATCAGATCAATCTGTGCCGGGACTTAGGATTGAACTCCGGACCCCCAGCAGAGAAGTTTGACACCTTACCCCTAGACCACCAGGTCACCTCAGTCTGACTATAAGCCCACTTGGTGTCTGTCGTTAGTGAATTTCTGATCGATTATTCTGGCGCTTTAATACTGCCACCCGAGCAGTGAACTTCCGGTACTGGGTTTGATTTTCTACTTGAAGTTTTCCACTCCCAGGTGAAGTTAGATACCAAGTAATTCGTTTGTTCTGTTTAGTTTGGCCTGTTATTGAAGACTTAATGTAAAGGTTACATAAAACAGGTTAAGGATTTCTTGGTTCAACTCCCAGATAATGCCTAGATATTATTTTTGCCACAACTTACTCTGGCAGGGTTTAGATGTGTTTATTACTTAAAACTGGATTTATAATTGATTCAATGGGAAACCCACCTCGGTGGCGGCGTAGTTAGCCAACACGCTAGTTTCGTGTTGAGCTTGACTGCCGAGGACGGGGAGATCGAGGTTCGAATCTCGGTCGGGTGTACTGGGGGAGATTTTTTCTAAATGTTTTTGCACTCTCCTTCCATGCAAATGCGGGTTTACTTCATTTATATTCAACCTCCCCAATTCTTAACCCATTAGAGTAATTAATATTTAAGCGTATAACCCGAACGGTTAGTAAGATTTGGTACTAAGTATCATTAATTTAATGGGAAAGAAAAAGTAAAACCTGCTTTTGTAGCCGCGTAACTTTTCTCTTCAAGTGCAACCGGTCATGAATCAAACTTCAATCCTGGCCTCAAGAAAGCCAGTTTAATTCTGCGTGTCTAAGATCATCATAAAACTCAAAAATATAATTAATTGCACATTCGTACGGTTGTCATTTTATTATTTTGACAGCCTAAAGCCCTCCCGAGTCGAAGGTGACTGCGTTATCTGAGAGCTCATTATCTTAATCGATCGCTTATAAGTAACTAACGATTTCCGCACGTCCATCACAGAATCTTCCCTCAAATATGAGCGAAGGATAAACTTAGCATGGGACGACTCCTGGATATTTCAGTGGTAAAGCATTGCCGTACTAAGTCGAAGAGCTTGGGTTCGATTTCCGTGTCCACCTATTATTTTTAAATTTTATATATATATATATATATATATATAGTTTAATTTTTGGTCTCACAGTAATCTCAACAGTTGTTGAATATTTGTCACGGGCATTGCATAATTTGAACCAGATCTTTTCTCTTAATTTAAAAAGTTTCTGTTTAAATACCGTGTGACTCATGACAAATATTCAAGAACTGTTGAGATTTTTTTAGCGTTCATTACTGTTTTTAGACTGTGGCCCTGGTCAGTTTTTTTTATTCAAGCCGTAACGATTTATTTTGGCAAAAAAAAGCTAACAAATGATCATATTGATCTTGTTGTAGGAGACTATCCAATAAGTTAGTTGATATATCTTGTGAGATTCAAACCAATAAGGTAACCAACCAACCCCAGGGTTCCTATTTTCCGTGTCCAGCAAGCGTCCCTAGTAGCCTAGTCCCGCAACATCCAGCGAATCAGATGACAGGAGCCCGTGAGGCTCATAATTACAGGTTGTCACAGCTACAGCTTACCTCTGCTGTTATTATCACCGCCTGATACAAAACTTGGCCATTACCAAGCGTTTTAACACACACCGCTATACAGAACCTTCTCTCTCTCTCTGCATCTCTCTCATTCCTCTAAAACATTTCATTCCATTCCGAAACCTTTTATTTTAAACCACCTTTACCATTCCATTTGTATCGGAGATTGAAAACAGTGTAACAATGGGATAAGTCACCAACACGAGCTGTTGAATGATGAATTGACTATAGATGATTATTTTATTAAGGTGTGTAACATGCATTTTTAAATAACGGGACTATCTCAGCACAATAATTCAACAACTAGCTTAGAAATTTATTATTTATCGTATAGGCCTGGCCGTCGGAATTGAAATTACCTCTTAATAGGACACACATAATAACCCTCTACACGAATAGTTCTCACTTGTAACCACTAGAACACGATTACGGGAAATTGAAGCTGGCGTAGATCGCAGGACATAAAGAACCAAATACGCACGATTGCTAATTTTTCTTGATATAAGGAATTCGATTATGGTATCCAAATAGAAAGCAGACTACCACTAGAATGAGAAACTTTGAGTGTGATTGATTGTTCACGAATAAGAGTGAATTTAAAGTTAACGTAAGTTATGGATCTTTAATATAACAAGCAGTCCAGTCCAAGCGTTCGAACAATCTATTTTCTTCGAATGAGTGATTGCCATTTTCTCAACTTAACGTTTACTATTAGGATTAAATCACGTCTAGTCCTAAAATTATATTGTATATACACGATAAATATATAGGCCTATTTATTTTAAATAAACCTGTGCAATAACCTAATCAATTACATCCACCCCTGCTCCAAACACAATATTAATGAATTTTTATCATAATTTTATTAGTTTCAAATTCAAAGTATTTTGTAATATTCAATCCACTTTGTTATAGCACATCCACGTATCATAAAAAATAAAAAGATATTCCTAAGTTGTTTTTGAAAAAACATAACTTTTACTTAGAAAATATTTGCAAGGGAATGTGTAGCAATGATTATTATAGCTTTCCAAGCTCACTGCAAGACTTTGACGGTTTTATCAAATGAGAATAACCCCAGGAATGAATGTGTCATCTCAATATGAAAACATAGATAGCTTTATTTATATTTTATAAAACATATATATCTTTATTTATATTGTATATAATATTTTTTCTTGACTAGTCTTGATAATAAGAATACCCATATTTCTTTAAATCAAAAGCATTGCTTCATTAATATCTGTCTTTTTTCACTGCATCTTATCACCTTCTCGAGTTGTACGAATATGCACTAAGTATGCTTCTATTTTAAGAACGAGGAATGTTGAATTTAGAGAAAGTATTATCACATTTGAGTGGAGATAGAACAAAAAAAACCACCCTCAATACACTCGACGAGGATTTGAACCCCAGTCTCCCGCCATCGCCAGTACAACACATGCGAAAGAGATACGCTTTAAACCATTCAACCACCGAAGCGGGTAGTAAGGCCTTTAGAGATTACGTTTAACACTAGGGTACTTAAAGGCTTCACGTAAAGTTTAAGAATGAGGAAGGTTTTAGAGGACATGCACTCGCATTAGCGTGGCGAGAGTATGATAAAACCACAGTGGTGATGGGAAACTACTCCCAACGCACCCAACCTAGATTCAATCTTTGACCTCTCACGTCACAAGTTATTCAGTATACTACGATCTTGACGCGGGTAGACTAAATAAGGCTAGGCCATGATGGGACGGGAGACCACTAGCACATTTCACACTAATTACTAGTCATTACTAATGAATTAACCAAGGTTGGTGTGAAATGATCATTTGACAGGATGCTGTAACTGAGAGGAAGTGGGTGGTTGCATCTCCAAAACACCTCGTAAAGTATTAACTAATTTTACAAGAAGGTATTATTATTATTATTATTATTATTATTATTATTATTATTATTATTAGCACCGCGTCTTACTACCCGTTCGGTTTATACGCACTTATGCTAATGTGTAATGGTAGGGTGATTGTGTGATGAAATGGAGGACCTACAGTTTAACGTGGAATCCGAACCACGGTGGAGGCCTGGTATTCCCCACATTCACAAGATGTCTTGTCAGAGGTGAAGGAAGGGTTTGGTAATCAGATAAATCTGACCGCCAGGTCACCTACAAAAAGGTAAAAAAGGAAGAAAACACATCTGCCTATGGCAGGAATCTATTAAGGAACCACTGTTTCTGAAAGTGCAATATAGCTGCTCTTGTTACTTTACTATCCAATCACACCAAAATAATTGACCGAGTGGAATGAAATCCTATTTTTAACTCGACCATTTGCTGTTTAGTCTGTCAGTTTGTTAAACAATTACAGCCAAATGCGTGGACCAATTATATCAACGTTTGGCGGGGACATTCGTTGAACCTAGACAGATCAATTTCTGCAGCCTCCTTGTAAGATAGCAAGCTAAACTTGCAATATTACACTATGGTATAGCTTATTAGATAGATCCATAGTGTAATCCGTCAAGGTAAGACTGCTACCATTCAGGGTGAATAGAGCATGCATGGTTTTTCGATATGGTTATCAGTTTAAATATTGTGGCCGCTAAAAATTGTTGGACTCTTGATAGTTAAATTCAAGTGACTTGAATTTAAAATGTTAAGCAATCCATCGAGTAACTGGGTTGTTTGTTTCAAGTGTTGAGATATTCGTATATTGCGAAAATGACTCCTTAAACCTCGTAAACAAAGGTTATCTTCTTTGTATAAAATATATTATTAATTTGTTTTCGGACCCACTTCGGTGCCCACATGGTCTAACGCGCTACTCTTTTGTTAAGACTAGAGTGCCGAAGATGGGGAGATCGGGGTTTTATCCCCGTCGGGTGCACTGAGGGTGGTTTTCCTAAATGGTTTTACACTCTCCCTCCATGCAAAAGTGGGTCTACTTCCTATAAATTAAACCATACTAATACCTAACACAGAGTAGCTAGTACGTAGGTGTATAATCCAGACGTGTAGTAAGACTAGATGCTAAAAAAAATAATCTTGTTTTAGGTATACAGGGAAAATATCAACTTCAAATCCAAGAAGAAATAATTATAGGAGATATTTCAACTTGAAATCCAAAGAAAAAGGTTAATAGCTTAGTAATGATAATAACGTAATGTGGGAGTTTAGGGGACGTGAGAAAAAAAATCAGTATTTTTGCAACTAAACAATTTTTTAGCTCAAAAGAAATCAAATAATATTTTCTCAAGTATAAACATAGATTTTAATTATATTCACACGGTGATATCAACAGTTGTTGAATATCTGCCAACGGTGTCCTGTGAATTAATGACATTTTTTTTACCTCCATTTAAAAAGTTCCTCATCTAATGCCGCTATGCTCGTTACAGATATTCAACAATGAAATCACCACGTAAATAAAATTCAATTATTTGTTTATACTTGAGCAATATTACATTTATTTGGCCAACAAAATATTTTTCTATAAAAAGTGTTAACACTTACCTCTCCTCGAGGACCGCACATCCCCACCTTAAAAGTTTTTTGAATGTAGGGAGCGAGATTTACTGTACACAGAAATACTAACAAATATATTTGAGAGGTATTTAGCCCTTTCTCGTTGGAAGAAACTCCTCTGAAGACCCAACCAGACCGACCACATGTTTGGTTTCTTTGCTAGCGGACAGAGACACACACACACACACACCACTCTTGTAGACCTGACCAATAAATTGCTGCCTTAATAACTACCTCAAGACAAACACTTAATGGCGATCAATCCAACCTTTACTTCTCCAAAAGCATAGTGCAACAATGACTAATATTCAACCATTCTTAGTACAGTACAAAATAAAAAAAAATCGAGATACGATTCGAACAATCATTTTATTCTAACGTTTCACTCTTTCTATTTTGTTTTATTTTTAAATTAATACCAAATATATTGTGTGAATGCCAAAAACCCGTTTCATGTTTATAAAAGTAGATAGTATCAATCACTGTATTTTATATTCGTATGCGATCGAAAATATAAAACTTTAAAAGTAGAGATGGGTTGAGTCCTATATTTCTTGAATATGTAACTTAAATTTTGTTTCGAATCTCGAATCCAAGTTCGAGTTTTTGAATTTAAAAAAAAAGTGAAATTTAAGTTAAAGCGAAAGATTTTTAAATGGAATTTTAAAAAGAGGTTTTGGCTTGGTGCCACTGGCAAATGATTTTTTTTGTTATGTCTATTACGTCATAAAAAATGAGAACATAATTTTAATAAGTTAATTGTATTAATACAATTTTGTATTTTTACTTTCCCTCGACACCTCTAAGAAAAAGAATTGTGATCGTCAAAACAATTAGAACTCGAGATTTTGATAAATGTCGACGTTTCATGACCACCTTAAAAAAAAAGTTGTTTTCGCGATGCCATTTGTTTTTTTGTAGCTCGGGCTGGAGCCGAAACTATTTTACTGGTATCTGGGATTTTCATAAGGTCCCGTCGAGGGATTTTTGGAATTAGATATTTGACCCTAAATTTAATGGTAGTTTGCTGAAGGCCAAAAATATAGAGCGAATTCTCAGAAAATCGATTTTTAACTATTTGATAAACTTTATATCTATGCACTAAAAACACGATGACATTTCTCATTTTATCACTATAATTACTTTGAGGGTACTTTACAAGAAATACATTTTCTCGTTTTTATCATTTCTTCGGAACTATTTAATATACAAAATAACTTATCATTGTAAAATTGTAGTACTATTAAAGATAAAAATATTTTATTTGAGATACATTTTTATAAAGCTAATAATTTCTGAGCAAATATATTTACTTTTTTAAATTTAGGTCTTTCAAAATGAATTTGATTCGTATAATCTTTGGTGGAATGTATAGACCTATTATCTCATTTCACAACCCTTAAGAATTTTAATTAAATGTATTTTGAGAATTTTACGAATCTCGATCACTCAAATATCGTTGTATTGGAGGGATTAAAAGATTCGAGCGTCCCATTTATGCTTTAAATAAAATAATATAATTTTATAAGGCTCCTGTCAGCATAAACTACTTTAAAAAAATTATCCACATCGGTGGTCGCGTGGGATAGACGTAAACTTTGTCCGGTCTGCTTATCTGACTAACCGGGAGGTCAGAGTTAGAATCTCGGATGAGTGTAAGCCTCCTAATGGGTGATTTTTTTTATCCAACGATTTTACATTCTCCTTCGATACACATGCAAATAAGTTCTCTCTGAATTATGACTTCCTTTATCTATACCCCATCAGTGTAAATATTTTGATAACCATAAGAGGTGAAGATACTTGGTGCACACACACACACACACACACACACACAAACACATCCGTTTGATATAGGTTGAATCATGGTAGATTTTCAACACAATGGACATCATTTTGATAGGGAAATATTAAACAATATCTTACCAAAAACTATATATATATATATATATATATATAGTATTTTGGAATATTTTGTTTGGAAATACCCTTAGGCCATTTCCTAAAATATAAATCACTTAAATAGCACAACTTCCTTCGGAGCGGAAGTAGAGTATTTGGTCCCGTGTCGATTGTGGCTTGTAAAGGAACTCTGAAATGTATATGAAAATACCTTTCCCTGTAAAATTGGTAAATCTTTTCGCGCTCACTCATATAAATTATATCGTAAATCAATTACATAAAATATTCACAGCCATCACAACCCACTTGAAAGTATGTCTTTTAATATGTCTTAATATCTTAACTACCCACTTCGGTGAACGCATGCTGAAAGGCGTCTTTTCATAATAGACTGTAGTCTACTGCTGATGGCGAGGATATCGGGGGTTCAAATCCAGGTCAGATCTACTGAGGGTGTTTTTGCAGTTTTTGTTAGTTTTACACACAAATGTGAGTACACTTCCTTTTTATTTCAATCTTCCTCGTCCTTAACATATTAGCCTAATAGTAGGTATGCATACGGATGGGTAGTAATATCCGGTGCTAAAAAAAAATCCTAATTGATAGAACAACATTGAACTAAACACAATTTAAATTTTGTACGACACTTTAGTTCAGTCGGTAGCGAGTCGATCAACTGAACTAACGGTACCGGGTTTGATTACTTGTATGGCCAAAAGTATAATCAAGGTTGAAATGTGGGTTTCCACTTTTAAAATAATGAATTAACGTCCGGGGCGTTGAATGTTGGGTCTGTTATGAATTTAATCTAGTTTAAAAGTAATGTGCACGCGTATGTTGAATACCTAAAAAAAAAAGTCAACATTTCAACTCGTATTTACTCTAAAGTACCAATGGTAATTTCATAATATTGGATTATACTATTAATGGTGTGTATAATTATGATATGTGAGCACTGTCTTACTACCCATTCGGGCTATTTTAATATTTCCACTAAAAGTTAGGGATGAGGAAGGTGGACTTTAGAGAAAATGTCCCCATATAAAATTGAAATAGAGAGAGATACTGTAAAACCATTTAGAAAAAACTCACTTTCAGTCTGCCGGAATTTAGGACCAAGACTTAGCCCTCACCGAAAAAAAACGGATCATACGAGGTTGACGTCATACCACCCGACGTGAAGCTTAATAATTCAGTTAATAAAACTAGTTATCATGAAAATATAAGTAAAAATTAACCAAACAACGAGCATATATTTCCTTAATTATCTTGTAATAATTTCTTCGCGTTTGTTTATACCATACGCAACCTGCCTTTCTTCTTCTGTCATTCTATTCTCAAGCATGAAACCTTGTTTTTCTTTCCAACATAAAACCTATAATAATAGCATTCCGAACAAAACAATGAAAAGAACAATACATTCCGTCCCCACCCCCCAGAGGTAAATGCAACTGCTATATTGATTCCCTTTTCTCAGATAATATGGCCGTCAATACTGCGTACAATAGCTTGATTATCTCGACCAGTCCACAATTTCAATAGGCGATACAGCAAAGGATGGCCCCTTTAACTGCCAGCTTGGAATAGAGACCCCACAGCAAGTGTACTTTGTTAAAAACCGAACAACGTGGGTGGTTTCACAATTTTATCGATGTGAACATAACATTGAGGTAGAATGGAGAGTAGTGCGAGAACTAAGCCGGATTCAGACTACGCTGACGTTTCGTGTTAACACGTGTCAACATAACACAACACAACATAATCGACTTCAAGTGATTACACTGCTCTCCAAGCACGAATTTATAATTTGTAAAAGGGGAGGGAACAGATATATTATTATTATTATTATTATTATTATTATTATTAGCACCGCGTCTTACTACCCGTTCGGTTTATACGCACTTACGCTAATGTGTAATGATAGGGTGATTGTCAGATGAAATGGAGGACCTACAGTTTAACGTGGAATCCGAACCACGGTGGAGGCCTGACATTCCCCACATTCACAAGATGTCTTGTCATAGGTGAAGGAAGGGTTTGGTAATCAGATAAATCTTTGCCGGGACCGAGGATTGAACCCCGGCCGCCAGCACAAAAGTCTGACACCTTACCCCTAGACTGCCAGGTCACCAACAGATATATTGAATGGAGAAACATTTCCCCTTCCATACACGATTCGTCCATTCACCCATGCCGAGTTCAAGCCCAGATTCACCCACACAAGTAATTACCCTGTACCTCCACTCCAGAAATGAATATACGACCTCATTGGTCACAGCCAAAGCTCGTCGCCCTCCACTTCCATTAGTCCAAACACACGTGGCCCCTGTGGTATCTGGTGTACTGTGTCGTTTTGACATGAATTGTTGTCAGTTGACTTCTTGATTCTGATCAGAGCACACCATTTTGTGTACGATTCGTTAGATCAAATTTTCAATTGGACAGTACTAAAATGGATGTAAGACTTTTAGCTGAGCTTGATGAAGAGGAGTAGATTGCAGCCTCTATTAGTTTGTTATTCGTCGCGGAACACACGAGAGAGTGGATACTTCCCACAAATGCCGAGAAGGGCGAGTTTGGTGAGTTTCATATTTTATGACCTGAACATTTGAAAGATGAAGAGCGTTTTAAAATGTACACTAGGAGGTCAATAAAGGAGCTTTATACCGCTCAACAACTCAAAACAAAATAATTTAAAATCTAATAAACTCAAGTGTAACGTTCTGATGCTTCAACACGTCTGACGAAAATCTGGATGTCCAGATCTTGGGCTGATGCATGTCACGACATGTTAACACACATTCTGGCGTCAGATAACATATAACATGACACAACACATCACAACAGTGTGGGCACTTTAATATAATTTATTGTAATGGTTTATTCACTAAACCATCACAACACGTGTTAACACCAAATGTCAACGTAATCTTAATTCGGCTTTATGGTACGTAATTTCCATTAATTATGATAAAGCACTTTTTAGGCAAAAATATATAAAAACTTTCTTGGGTAAATACATTGAGTTTCATTTTACACGTGTATTTATCTTAACCTTTCTTATATTTCTGTAATGATCTTCGTGGAATTTGATCATAAACATTTTAAATGAGAGGTTCTTGACAAATATTCAAGAACTCTTGATAAATATGTGCGTAGAAAACTAAACAAAACGTATCTATTTAGGCAATATTATATTTATTTTCAACAAATATAACCCGCCTCGGTGGCGTAGTTGGCTAACGCGCTTGTGTTGAGCTTGACTGCTGAGGACGGGGAGATCGAGGTTCGAATCTCGGTCGGGTGAACTGGGGGTGGTTTTCCTAAATGATTTTCCACTCTCCCTCCACGCAAATTCGGGTTCACTTCCTCTAATTCAACCTTCCCAATTCCTAATTCATTAGAGTAATTAGTACTTAAAGTGTATATACCGAACGGGTAGTAAGACGCGGTACTAAATATTATTATTATTCAACAAATATGAGTTTTCTTAAAGAATACCTTAAAAATTGGGGGCTCGTGTTCCCCTACCACAAATAAGGTGTTATACGCAGGGATGAGATTGTTTATTAGGTGTGATGTCTTAGGCTAAATTAGTTTTTAAGGCGTGTTATGTATGATATCACTGTGGGCAAGACATGCAGCTGGATGGCAAAAACCAGAACCACGTTCAAGGTATTGAGTAACAAACTCAATGGTAAGTGACCATTGGAAAGACCTGGATGCAGCTGGGAGGATAACATTAGAATGGATCGGAAAGAGATATGGTTTAAGAGGTGGAATGGATAAAACTATCTCAAGATAGGGATAGGTGGCGTAATTTTGTAAGTGCTGAAATGAACCTTTGCGTTCTTAATGACATATAGTGGGTAAGCAATTTGTGTACGATATGGCATTGTTTATAGAAAATGGCTCATTTAACCCTAATTATTTGTACTAGCTGAATACTACTAAATATTACTAAAATAATCCTAAAAATTGAAAGACGGCGGTGTTAGTTGAAGCGGTTTGAATCAAACTAATGCGTGTGTAGTTCATTAAGATCATACTTTGCCCCCAAAGCTAAACTGTTGTCAAGAGTATCAATAGACATAAAAAAAAATTGAAATGATTTGGTGGTTGAATGGTCTATGGCAGGAAGATTAAGGTGTAAATATTGGTCGTGTGTAATGAAAATGGTTTTTCCATAGTAGTTTTTTTCATTCTTTCTCTGCGCAAATGCGGGCACACTTTCTTTTAATTCATCCCGCCTTGTCACTAACACATAAAGGTAATTACTACATATACACACATAGCATGAACTAGTAGTAGGGTGTGGTGCTATAAAATCAATCACACATATATATCAATGTTGATTGACATTACAATAAACCAGTGAGATATCCTGACGAAGCAACAAGGAAATGCTTCCAAGCAGATCAACAACGCGGCAGACTGTTCTGTAATATTTGGCTTCCTCTTCCCCTCCCGCCCTCCTGCTCCCTACTACAACTCAATTCCCTAGTCTGTGTGTGACGTCATGCATCCAGTGGCACAACCTTTCAACTGTTGCTTCTGGATTTAGTTTTATCGAGCAACTTTTGTTGGGCCATTTTTTGGCTTCTTTACTGGTTATGGATGGCCTTAAGCTAAACAGTCTCTAAGGGACGACAAAGGATATATTTTTGTCATAGATATAGGCCAATAGGAAATAAATAAAATATAAGCCGGGTGCAGCCAAGCTAGGATTGAGCCCTGGTCTCCCGATCGAGAGCTCACTTAAATAACGATTTTCTATCATGCACTCAAATATTAAAAATAAATGTCAATTAATTAGCTTGGGTGTTTAATAATTAGAACAATTCATATTTTTATGGAAAGTGACTTTACAGTCTCCAATAAATAAATACATAATTTTAGATCTGTATTGGGCCATTTTTTTAACTAATTGTCTTGAACTAAGCAATCAGTTTTTTGAGGATGGCTTGACTGATTACTTTTTATCGGCGCATTATTAATTTATAAAAAAATGTAAAATGACAACACTACCTCATGATAAATGGTCTCCAAATTATTATTTGTAATCCGCAAGGAAGTGTTTTATTAACTTTAAAATGTTTCATGTATAATAAGTGCCTTTATTATATCCCGGCTTCAGATAGCTTTTAATACCAACATCAGGTAGTGCAGTAAATGGATGATTCGGTTACTGGACGAGTTCCCTCGTACTTTCCTAAGGTGTGTTGCTAGTGAGGGTGAGTTTAGGGCAGTATTTTTGAAATTTTTATACCATAAACACTTTTTAGCCAAAATAAATTAAATATTTCTTGTATAGAAACAAAGAGTTTAGTTTTCTGCGTATGCTAATTTCAACAGCTGTTCTTGAATATCTGTCAAGTGTGTTCTGGAATGTTGTAACATTTTCTTTTTATTTAAAAAGTCTGTCACCAAATGTCACTATGCTCATCATAGATATTGATGAACTGTTGAGATTAGCATGTGCAGAAAACTAAATTATATGCCTTTATAGAAGAAATATTGATTTATTTTGACCAAAAAATGTTAACGCTATAAAAACTGCAAAATTAATGCACTATGCTCGCGCTCACTAGCACCCCACCTTAAGGGCCTGACACACGTACAGTCCGAGCTGTCAGTTTGGACTGAAATGAAGCTTTGCGCACACACTCACACACACACACACACACACACACATTGTCAGTCCGAACTGACCGTGTTTGGGGCCAATTACTTTTCTTTCCGTTCTTATTTTCTTTGCATGCAACATTATTATTTTTTACTATTTAGCACCACGTCTTACTACCCGTTTGGGTTATACGCTTTAAGTACTAACTACGCTAATGGATTAGGAATTGGGAAGGTTGAATTAGAGGAAGTTAATCCGCATTTGAGTGGAGGGAGAGTGGAAAACCGTTTATGAAAAAAAAACACGTTCATCCGAGTGAGATTTGAACCTCGATATCCCCGTCCTCGCCAGTCGAGCTCAACACGACTAGCGCGTTAGCTAACTACGCCACCGAGGCGGGTGTGTGCAATATTAAGGTGGAAATGTTTGGGTACAGTAGAAAAGAGGTGTCTTTTGCATTTTTTACATCAACACTTTTTTTTGTTAAAATAAATCTTCAGACAAAACATAATGTTTGATTTTTTTTTTCACATGGTGACCTCAACATTTCTTGAATATCTGTCAATCTTAGAATTTAATGACAACTTTTTCTATATATTTAAAAAATGTGTCATCTAATACCACTACGCTTATAAAGGATATTCAACAACTAATGATATCACCATGTGAAGAAAATTAAACTTTACGGTTGTACTAAAGCAACATTTTTATTTTATTTTGACAAAAAAAATGTTTTGCTATAAAAACTAGAAGAACCGTTGTCTATTTTCGCATTCCACACATCCCCACCTTAATAAAATTGAATAGTAGATTGTGTTGATGTATATAAGATTAAAAACTTAATTTACCTATTTACACGTTAATGAATTAAAGTAAAAATACATGGAAAGATAAACAAGCTCTAAGACTAATTATTTTATTTATCAAAGTTACTATTCTCTTCAATTAGAAGCAAGTTAAATGGGTAACTTATTGTCGATCATAAAAGTATCAAGAGTGATAACCAGTAATATCGTTCCTTGCGAATAAGCTAATAATTTTAATAGGTTATCCTCTAAAAAAAAAAGAATTACTACGCTCGTTCAAAAGTTTCTTTGGTCGGTATAAAAGAGATTTCGGCAACAACCCTAGCACAAAGAGATGTTAGGTCGTCAGTAGTGATTACGTCTATAGAATGTAACATCCTTTTCAGTCTGCCTTCATCCACCGCCATTTTCTAATAAAAAAAACTAACTTTAAAAAAAAATACGTATCATAGAAGCAATCTTTTTTTACAATATCGCAAAAGATAGAAATAAGTACTTTTGGTGAGGCCAATAACGGTTAGTTGATAGTTTGGTATTGTTAAAAGTTACTTTTATCGCTTATGTTAGCGCGTTTTTTGTTGTTGTTGAGTGAAGTAGTAATAATATGGTAGGAAGGGGTTAAAGTCATGGAAAGGTCCAGAAGACGAGGATGCGGAATATCGATAGTTGAGTAAAGTCGATAGTTGAGAACGACTTGTATCGACATAAAAGAAATGTACCCAATGTGTCGGAGGGGCAGTCAGAAAGGGTGGAGGAGAGATGTCGGAGGGTTGTGTGTCCGTCAATAAAGTGGTGTTTCATTAGTTTTTACGATGGAATCACCACGACACTCTTCTGTCCAGTCCACGACAACAATAAACTCTGAGAATATACTCTAAATGGGCCATCAGCTTATCCCTTTTCTGAGAGATTCTCCAAACTTCACTATAAATACGCACACAACTAAATTCTAACATCACTTCTGAGTCTGGGACCACACCAATTGTTGTCTATGTTGGGCGAATGGAGCGTATAAATGTATATGTTACAATTCATATTTTTCTAGATCTTTCTTCTTATATGAGCTTATCGCAAGTAACACACATCAAGAGACACAGAATAAGGAAAGATAATTTTAAAGAACATTAGCCACACTGTCTACCTTAAGCGTTTAAGGAAAAATTAAATTTGAAATGAGCTGCAATATTTTCTCATACTGATTCTTTATACCGATTTGCATGTTGATATTTATAACATAAAATATATTTAGAACTGGCACTTTATTGATTTTCTAAAACAGGAACGTTATTATTCTAGAGAAAGTTTAATCTAGTTAACTTTTTGGCACTTTTTTTTTCATAACGAGCTATTGCATATATTTAATAGTGTATTTGTTAGCTTTAAATAGTAATATTTTTTACTTTATCTGTATATTACAGGTAGAGAAAGTATTGTGATCTTCAAAAAAATCTAACTCAAGATTTTCAACGATGGCATTTATAATCGATACCAATTAAATAGTTCATAACACGTCAAAGTTGATTTAATTTTATCTTTTTGGGCACTATGTGTGGAATTGAGAATATACGGTCTTCTATCAGTCTATGAGAATGAGGAGAAACTCTCGCAAATTAAACGCCAGTATACACAACTGACGAAAATTAAGTTTTGTGATCATGTTTTAAATGTCTTGTGGCTGCCCTATTTTGTTTGTTTTTTACTACAGAATTTCCTTTGTTATAGAATCAATGACCATGATATATATGGTTGAAAATAAAGAGTAAATAATACATCCTTAATTCTGTTGCTGAGAAGTATATCTACTATAATATCAATTGAAAATAATTAAATCAGAAGCAAATAAAAAATCAAATTTGATTTAATAGTACAGGGTAAGTAATACTTAAAACACTACGTTGCATTATAGAGAAGATTTTTTTTTCCCTGTGAATTGTGTACTATGAAATAAACACTATTTAATGTTAGCTTTGCATTGTGTTTGAATATAAACCCAGCCAAAGCTACGCCATAGAGGAAGCACGCATTCTTAAGCTTGTTATATAAAAGTATTAACGAACTGTTCAAAATAAACGTAATTCATAATTTATTAAATACAATTTAACAAATAATTCTAGGTTTCTCATTAGTTTCTTTCTGTGTTGAGCCATTTTCTCGAAAGATCACAGTTATTATGCGTGTATACAACCCAACTGATTACAATTATTATAAGTAGATATAACGCGGAACTAAATATTGACCTTAACGTACGTCCGTTACGTTAAACAATCGCAACTTGGCAATCAAGAAATGTATTTGGGGAGGGGTAGGGAGGGGGGGCTTCCACACAAGAGAGCATGGCAGCCAATCTATCTTCCCACAATACCAACCCCCCTTTGCGAACAGAATGGTGGATGTAGGCAACAAAGGTGTGCTAGCTCTAGATAACGGGGGCAAGAACACCTGAATTCCTAACGTAATTTAGTTTTGGCATGAACAATAGGGGCCAAGCTACATATTTCCTTGTTTGTGAAACATCAGGGTTAGTACGTACTACAGGAATGAACTAATAGCAATAAAGGAAAAATGGGGGCCTTTGTCAAGACCGAGTAGCTATAGTTTCTCCCCTCCTCATACGACAACCATTCATTCACCCCGTCTTACTACCCGTCCTGGCTATCCTTGTATTTTTTACTAGATCTACTTCTTAAACGCAAAACCTAAATGCGACCTACTTCTAGTTAATACTAGTGTTAAAAAAAACACTACAGAGTTTTTTGCACTAAAATCACTTGGAATGGTGACGCTACAAAAAATATTTAGATGGAAAACAATCGGAGAACTCATATCATACATATATCCATATGAAGTGTACATTACATACATTTTCCAGGGCAACAATTTGTATATCTAAAACCCCATAAAGACTTTTTTAAACTAATTTAAATATGTCAGATACCTATTTTAACCATAATCTAAAGTGTATTAGAAATGTTTAGTGATTGTCTAACAGATGGAAGCACCAACTCAATTTGAGTTACAATTAAAATTTCCCTTATTTTTTCCTGTATTCTTTGTATTATTTACGCCGTTTATTATGTTAAAGTATGCTCTCAATGTATGTACAAAATGAGGAGCTAATTGATTGTAAAAGTAGTGGACCAGGTCTAGAAAATTGATTTTAGTGGCTGAAAGGTCCTTTGTGATGCCCACATGATACCCGATATCCGCAGAAGTTGGCGCTATCTTTGTCAACAGAGGGTGGATGATGGTCAGAATGGCTAGATTTTGGGCCAACGTCGTTTAAAATGAATAATACTTTGATGGATCTTAGTTTGGCAACAAATCTTCGTTCAGTAGTTACGTTTAGTTTAATTTTCTACTCATTTTAAACTCAACAGTTCCTTTGATAAGAAGTTTACCTTTTAAAAAAAGATAAAAAGTTATAGTAAAATTTCAGAATTCAATCAACAATATTAAGTAAATGTTGTGATTAGTATAAGCAGATAACTAAACTAATTGTATCTAATAGAACTATACTTAATTTATTGTGTCACAGAAATAGTTTTGTTATAAAGACTTGAGAAGATCAGGTGGACACACAGGGTGACAAATGGAGAAGTCCTAAGAAGAGTGGGTGAGAAGAGATCCATTTTGGATGGGATTCTTCATTACAAAGCAAACTGGATAGGGCGCATCCTTGGGAGTAACTAACTGTCTTCTGCACGTCATAGAAGGAAAGGTTTAGGAGGAATACGGAGAATTTAAATAATGGATGTTTTGAAAGAAAGAAGAAAATTCTGGGAGAGAAAGGATGATACAGAGAACAGGGTGCATTAGCGGTCTAGTTCATTGACAAAAAGGAATGGGCCTGTAGTAAGACAGAACACCTAATAATAAAATAATATAAAGAATATGTTAGAATACTGTCTTTAACTTGCGTTCTCTTATATTCCGTCTTAATCGCGAGAAAGATGTAAGAAGAGGAGGAAAAAGTCTACCTAGAATCCCAACCCAACAATAACAGTAATAATACAAAATGATTTAGCCATTTTCAGAGGGTGGAGGGGGTTAAAGGGTGGCATGCCTGTTATAGAAAAGGGGGAAGGGGGGGATTAAAGTATGAAGATTTCAAGGGTGAAAACCCAGGAAATACAATTACTGGCGTTCAAGGGGATGATGAGTAGAGACATAGAAAAGAGGAGGATGTAAATGCTTAGTAGTGTGGAAGAAAAAGGGCAAGAACAGTGATAAATTTAATTTGGGTTTGTTATAGTACGATACGGACTACGATGAGTAGTGTCCTGCTCAATAAAACAAGGTTTTAATTGTAGGAGTTTAAGTGAACCATATTGATTAATATTTGATTTATAGGTAGGTCTAACAACCTTGAAAATTGTATTTAAAAAAATTCCACTTTTTTATTTATTGCACAGAATAATTAGTAATTAAATGAAAAAAATTTTTTTTTTAGGTTCAAGGTCGTAGTATGAAATATACGAATTGATTTATATATGCATAGTTTTACATTAGGAAGGCTATTAACATGGGGGTGCATGGGTTTAATCAAATAAACACGGTACTTTGTCATATAAACCAATTACAACGATGTTTTAAAAATATAATTCAAAGTCTTTTTTAAATATATGTATGCTCAATTTACTCTTAAAATGGAAAGTCAAATTTCGATGAAAAGGTACATTTAATAACAATTATAATAACTGTTACTATAAAGCAATTTTCATGTATTTATACCTCAAATCTTGTGATCTAAAACTGTCACTTTTGATAATTCATTTTAATATTTAAAGAAAATTCTAATGCTACAGTAAAATGTTATCAGTGTTGAATGCACACAAAAAAAAAATGTGCTTGCATTTTCAAAAATCTATTATCATACAGAACCTTCTATTTAAGGTTTGATTCCACTATGTTGTACCTTATAGACAGTAAGTTCTCTACTTTTCAGGGAAAACGAAGTTTAACCAATACGATTTAAAAATAAAACTATTGCATGTATTGCTTTAACTTTTTTTTAGTATGCTGGAAAAATAAATGTGAAATAAATAAAAATAACTGGGCTTGATTCCCGTGTTTAGTTTTTTTTTAAAGGAGTTTGTTCATTTCCCCACGTAATTGTCTTATATCACCTGCGCGGATGGCACGTGGTCTAAATTCAAGCTCATCTAGTCTGATTTTTCCGCTGGTTGGGTGCTGGGAGTTCGAAATTCAGCTGAATGTACGGCGTACCTTAGAGTGGTTTTCCTTAAATGGTCTCTCAACATTCTTCCATGAAAATATGGTCACACTTTCTATAAATTATGTTCGGAAAGGGAGGGCCATCAATGAGGGGAGGCGGGAGGAAAAAAAGCGAAGGAGGGAAAGTATCCTATCCAAATTCAGAGTAAAAACATAATTAACAGACAACTAAATCTGAACACGTGATCCTTCTATCGATATTTGGAGTTTGTGCTAGTAGTGAAGAAGATTTATCCCCCACTCATTCCTCCCCCTCTTATTTTTTAAAGAGGACACACTCAATTAGTAGCAGGCCACTAATCGCAGGGTTGAAACAATGCAGTGGTAATGTTTTCACGTTAGAGATTAATCCGAGGGACAAGCCAAGCTTTTTTTTTACACCCTTACCTCCCTTACCATCACACTAACAAGGATCCGGACGCTTCAAAGTGGCTCTAACAACCAGAATTCCCATGGACACCCCCCGGTGGGGGTTGATTACCAACAACCGAAAATCAATTAATACCATGGACACGCAAACACCCTCTCTAGGCTAGGGTGGATGAGGTAAGGGGGGAAAAGAGAAATAAAAAAATAGGAACGAGAAGTATTGTTTCAAGGGCGTTCATTTCGAGTTTTGTCCCGCTGCGCTTTTGTTTTTATTGCAAGCCCGCGTCGGTTGTAGATTAAGAAGAGAGGTAGGGGGTGTATGGGGTGGGACAGATACGATTCTCGACCACCCTTACATAACCTCTCTCACACCCCTTACAGCAAATTAACTACGAGAGGGGTGTTGGAGGGGGTGAGCTAGTTAAATACCTGCGTGACAAACGTACCGGCTGTAAAAATAATAGGTGGATATAGTAGGGGGGATGAGTTTTTACAATCTTTTTTTATCCGTACACTTTTTTTTAAGGGAAGAGTAATTCGCTTTCTGCATGGCGAGTGTTTTGTTTTAATAGCTTTAAATCACGGGAGATAACCGACTCAACGAATGTTACCGAGTTAAACAAAATTACAACCACCTTTCACATTTAAACCACTCACTAAAACCTTTTTAAACAAATATGTTTCTATAATATAATAATTGATTAAGGTTCAATAATATTCTAATTAATAGTACAAGCTTATTTATATTTAAAAATTGAAAATTTCACATTACGAAATGAGAATAAAATAAAATTTCAACACCTGCTTCGGTGGCCGCATGGTCCTAGGCATCATTCTACAAATAGACTATACATTCGATGATGGGGAAATCAGGGTTCAAAGCCTGGTCGGGTGTAGTGAGGGTGGTTTTTCTTAAAGATTATCCACTCTTCTTCTGAGCTAATGCGAGTACGCTTCCTCTTAATTCAAACTTCCTCTTCCCTAATACATTAGCGTAGCTAGTAGGCCTACATATGCGTCCAAACCAGACGGGTAGTTAGTTGCGGTGCTAAAAATATATATATAAGACTATATAATTCAATATACCGAGCAAAACCTCTTGATAATCGTTGGTTCATAATCCCTCTGTTAAGAATTTAAGAGTGTCACAGGGTAGAAAGTAACTTCAAGGATTACTATATATATGCTTACAAATATGATTATACATTTTCAATGGTAAGACCACAATCTATAAATTATTTGGGTTACTCAGTGAATGTATGGACGCTATTAAGACAAAGTTCCGAATCCATAATTTAAAAAGTAGACTATATATGTGAGGTATTTGACGTGCACTTTCTGAACATACTGATATCATCGCACGAGAAAATAGATTAGAGCGAGACTGAAAGGCCCTGCCAATTTTTCCGGTAAATGTATTTTCACATACCTTCCAGGGTTCTTTTACATGCCACAATCGGCATGGGACAAATGGATTTACTTCTCTTCCGAAGGAAATTGTGCTACGGATTTTTATCTTTCGAGACAAATCCATCGACTCTCTGCTGGGTTTGAACTCGCGAACATCGGTTCCTGAGGTGAGCACTTTACCCATAGACCACCGAAGTCAACCTCTAATATTAATCAAGGATGCTATAGCAGGACTCGTCTCATAACATAATAAAACACAGTTTATTGCATTTTTTTAGTCAAATACTAATTCATTTAGTGTATATCTCAAATGTTTCGAAATAACATAAGTAAGAAAAATAATTCACCTAAAAATTCTTATCAAAGCTCTTGAACCCACAACACTCCAACCAGCCCCCCTCTTCCTGAACCCGACAACCATGCGTGTAACACATGTGTAAACTTACACATATGTAGACACACATGAGGGATATGTGTACATTAGCTATGTCCCTCCCCCTCCCCGTTCAATTCACACAATCAACATTGCCAGGTCCCACCACAAACAAACATATTGTCATTTAACAGCCAACGAGTGGTTTAACGGTGACGGGAAAATGGTACAGGTGACCTCGACGTGTTTGCAACAGGTCACTAATTATTAATGGACTTGAGTTGAGTACAGAGCAGCGCACACGGGGGTCTGCGGGCTAGGTCGTTGGAATGTTTAACAAACTACAGCGAGAGAGAAACAGGTCATTCATTGCTATTGGGCATTTGGAACAGGTGTTTAGTATTATTATAATTTAATTAATACGTTGAACATGGCTTAGTATAAATTATTGTGGATGAAGAGGCTAAATAAAGAAAATAAATATGAAATTGCCGTGATGAAGGTATGAGTGAGTACACGATAGAAACAACCACATATTAAAATAAGGAAGTAAATCCATCCTGAATTTATATACCAAACTTCAAGGGTGACAGGTAAAAATTTTATTTTCATCTTTTCCTTAATACAAGAATGTATATTCCTTGCAGACCTAGTATCGACCTATTTTATGGGTCTAAATTAACAAAATATTACTTTAAAATAAATGTGTTGACCTGAAGATGTGCAATCGCTATTAAAACTACAACAATTTTTTATCGGAAGTCAAAAAGGTTACCCTCGCCGCCCCCCTTTACTATCCCTTTCCCAAGTCGTTTCTCCCGAAATGCGGGGGCTATGGGTTCCATGTGTGGGTGGAGGATACTCCTTGGTACCTAACCCGAACTCCCGCCCCCCAACCCCTAACTAGGAACCCTGCTCTCTCCAGACGCATCTCTAGGACCGCTGGGGCTATGTTTCAAAATTATTAATCATAATGTATATATATTCATTTCAGGAATATATTTATATATTTAATTTCTCGTTATCTTACATGTGGATAAATTATTGTGATCGTCAAAAAAATCTAACTCAAGATTCTTAGGGCATTATGTAACGTTGACATTTATCAAAATCTCGAGTTAGGATTTTTTTTTTGACGATCATAATACTTTCTCTCCGATGTGTCGAGAGAAAGTAAAAATAAAAGTTAAATATATTTTTTAAATATAGTGTTACGGCCTGTATAGTTTGACTTTGTGTGCGTATATAATCTGTATAGCCATATATTCTGGTGAAATTTATTCTTCACAATGTGTGGACGATATGTTATTCACTTCAAATACAGTAATAATCCCACTTTTGCACTGAGCAAAAACAAAATATACTATAAGTTTATGATCAATATATTCATATTTTTTCATATTTTAAAGCAAAACTCATTTATCATAAATATTGACCTATATTAATAATAACTTAAACCAATATTTATATGAATTAGTTAAGTAAATAATAATAAAAATTATATAAAATCAGATTTAAAAAATATATCTAAAGGAAATCAGTATAAAAACTATAGTAAATATTCTCGAATATGTCCAATAAAAAAACCTCCATGGAGTGAGCTCTCAAGGAACCTATACTGACCGAGCAGCCGCACCGTTAACGATGATAGAGCCAACATTTTCAGATAGAAGGTGTCATGTGGTCAGCGCAACCGGCTCTCTGGCCTTTAATATCAGTTTTATAAACTGGTGTTGGTACTCTTTTGTATTCAAGTAACTTAAAGGGAATCAAGAATCTTTCACACTCCGCTAATCATTTATTTCAGAGGCAGGGTTAGTTCAAGGTCACCGGGTTCATAGGGGTGGCCCTACACATTGACTCACTCGTAGGTATTTCTTAAGCTATATATACCCGACACTTATACCCAATGTTGTAATGCGACTTATATGTGTAGCTTAGATCGGGTCTATATTGTTTTTCGCAATGCCCACAAATCGGAATGGCATATTTTAACGACAATTTAATTTTCTCATGTTTGGCCATAATGAAAACCAATAAATAAAATCTGGTGAATTTAGTTTGTCTTTAGATTTATTTAGTTTTTAAGATGTTTACACTTTAATATTACAAATTTTAAACAAATATTATTATTTTAGGCTGTATTTAGAAATCTAGTTTCAGCTTTGATTAAACAAACAACAATATGAGTATTAAAAATTAGGTTCTACCCTATTTTAAATATGTTAATAGTGATTTACCAATTAGCTGTCTCCTTAGTCTAGGTTAAAGATTGGATTAAAGTTTGGTCATGTTGAGAGGATTAGTGTGGAGCTAGTAATGAAGCAAATATGTGAAGTTAGAGTGTGTGGATCAAAAGGAAGGGGTAGGTCATGAAATACGTGGCTAAATGTTGTACACAATTGTGTGTAACGGAGAAACATTAAGATATATTTTAAAAATAAAAGGGTATACATGTTTCGGTGTATGGGTGTTGTTGAGGCGAAAGGAGTATGCAAGAATAGGAAAGTGTGGAGAAAGTTAGTGAAGGTGTATTAAGTATGGAGTTTTTTTTTTTTAGCTATATGCCTCCCCCGTAAGGGAACGGCGTGATTAGGTATGTACGAGTATGTATTCTCATCCTGTCGCTTGCGGGGTGAAAATAACCCAAAATGATTGATTGCCTGTGAAAATATCAACTAAAATATAAATAAATGTTGCACATATCGAATTGTAAAAAGTTCACCAGATGGTAATTTTTTATCTTGGACCCCAAGCGAACTGATACTGGCACACCCTAGAAATAGCACCCCTAAAATATGGGTGCGCTAGGACAACATCTAATTTATCGCTGTGGTTATCCCAGCCCATCTCCAAAAATATGCAAGTGTATTTCCTCAAATTAAAATGTGATCAATATTGAACGCGAACCCACTTAAGGTACTCTCGCAACAGATTGGCTGTCGATGACGGGGATATTGTGGTTTTATCCCGGCCGGGTGCCCTGAGGTTAGGTTTTCCTAAATGGTTTTCCAATCAATCAATAAATCTCCACGGAAATTCGGGTACACTTTTCTAAATTCAACCTTTCGCATATCTCACACATTAAAGTAACTAGTGCATAGACGTATAATCCGAAGGGGTAGTAAAACGCGAAACTAAAAAAAAGACCTCAAACCATATTGGAAATTAATATCAATCTTGGAATAAAATATACATTATTATTTATTTAATGTAAAACAAATGTCTACCAACATTCAATTTAACATTGGATACGTATTAGAAAATACATCTACATCCTAGCTTAGAAATTAGTAGAACTCTGATTAAAGTGGTTATACCCTTACACTATGTAGTCCACCAATTACACGCAATACACTTTTTTTTTCTCACCCGCCTCCGCGTCGTCGCCACGAAGTAGAAACGTTCACGAGCGCACGCACGCATGCACACAAACAGAATTTAAAGCAAACACTTTGCTCTCATTGAATTCAGACAAAAGACTATTTGCCTGCTCGTCATTCGAAGAGGCGTGGTTGTGTTGACGCAAACACGACCTCTATATTGCTGTTCTGTTGACGCTACGTTTCTACTTTCTTCTATGGCTGCTAGGAAGCACACAATAGGCCTACAGGGAAAAAGGGGTTGGTGAAATGAAGAGGGTTGGGGTTGTAAACGACCAACAAGGTTTTTTTTGACCGTTCGGATCACTTTGTTTTATCAATCGTTTTTCCCTTCTTTTAATTTTTCATTAATGAAAATTGTTTCTTGATAAATATGCAGAAAGGTTGTTAAAAGAGTTACCTTAAAGTTTTGAGCTCTAATTGAGCTTATTTACTCAAATAAATTAATATAAAACTAAGACACCACATTACGTAAAGTGAAAAAAAAAACTTTCAAGGGAAGTACATAGCTTCAAGTATCAAATAAATATGTTATATTTCATAGTTTATTATTAAATTTTCAGACTCACAAGTTGAGGCCATACAAAACCGTGACAAACTAATACTATAGACCAATATTTAAAAAAAATATTTATAAAAATTAGTGTTTGCCCAAATTAAATATGAATATTGATTTAGAAATTTCAATAATTATTCTTGCTAAATAAGGTTAGTTAATTTTCACTAAACAAAACTAAAATTTGAATAATTTTTATGTATCGTAGGGGCCTATTAAGTAAGATATTCCCTGGAATTGTAGCTGTACTTTTTTTTTAGTATAAATTATTATATATTTTTTTACGCTTGTATATTATTTGACCTGCATCTATGGGGACGCGGAATAAGGCGTCAGTCTTGTTTGGTCAGGCTTGCCGTTGAAGAGAGGGCCGGGGTTCAAGTTCTGGGTGAGTGTACCGAGTGGGATATTTACTTTCTCATACCAAGAGAAAGTATTGTGATCGTGAAAAAGTCTATATTGACATGACAAATTTGTATATGTATATATTGATTCCGGTTTTGTTTCTTAAACAATTTACTTTTTTGATTTTTGTTCCGGTTCTGGTTCCTTAAAATAACTGTTGATTACTATTATCGGTTCTGGTTATGGTTCGACTCCTTGATATATACTTTTGTATTAGAAACGCTTTGGTCTGTTCAGTTTGATTCCCTTATAAAGTAAGGAACGTCCCTCAAATTTGATGACACTGTAAAAGCTCTTTTGATTCAGTAAATAAATATTATATACTTTACTCTAAGAAATAAAGAAATCTTAGAAATAGTGTTGTGTCTACTATTTTTTTTAATGTTTGCCCTAATTTAACCTAATTAACTGTCGTTTTTTCCCCATTGAATTTTACTACCCATCCGGGCCATATGCACAGAAATAGAAGACACCAAAATTTAATTGAAGACCTTGCCAAAAAGTTAATCCAAGGGTAGCTATAATGCGCACTTCAAAGTATGAAATACCTTTAGAATTAGTTGAGCGTTAACATGTTTTCTTTTACATGAGAGGTCACGAGGTCAAACCCTACCGTTTAAATAAGATTGATTTTATTTCATAATTTTGTATCCCATTGTCCCTTTCCCTTAGATAGGCTAATTCAAGCCCTTATTAAAGTCCAATATTTAGTTAAAGATCGTGGGGAATGCCAGGCCACCACCGGGGTTCGGATTCCACGTTAAACTGTAGGTCCTCCATTTCATCTCACAATCACCCTACCATTACACATTAGCGTAAGTGCGATATAACCCGAACGGGTAGTAAGACGCAGTGCTAATAATAATAATAGTTAAAGATCCTTTTCAAAAAAAACTTTTTTTTTGCGGTCAAATTTGATAAAATTTTATTATTTTATTAGTATTATTTTTAAGGTATTTATAGTATATATCAAAAGGTACAGCTGTATATCACACGAATTGACGTATAAATGCATGAAAGTAAATCTAGTGACTTTTATAGTTGCCAAATAAGGTTTATTCCTAGTAAAATTTAGCTGTGTTCATCAAAGTGTACTAAAAAAATGTAATATGAAAATAATGTTTTTATAAAATGTTAAATCGTCTTTGTTGCCAAATAAAAGAAAACACGTTTACCGCCCATAGTATGTAAACCAATAATATCTTCTTCCCCCAATCTATGACACAATCCCTCGTATCAAACCATTTTGCGAAACAAATCGATGCGAGAACACTTCTAGTAATCATCATTAACGAGAGTCAAGTTGTTTGTTTTACAAACACTCAACCCACCATCTTTTTGTGTTTCGACTGTCTATTGACAAAACAATAACACCGACATGGAAGTTCTCATTTGGGGAAACATCAAATATTTACTTGAACCCGTACGAACAGAATGAAGCAATAGCCTGACTTTATCTGACACGTGAACAAAACTGAAAGAAAAAACGTTTGTACTCTTTATGAATGTTCTTTTTTTGTTTGTTTACTTAAGGAGGCAAATACAAAGACTTTTGTATAAACTGTTCGTTTAAAAAGGTTTTTTAAAAAAAAACTTGTCCTTGTTGAATAACTTTCGACGCCCATTTTTATTGGTGTAATTTATTGATGGTGAGAACTTCCATTTTATGTCTGTCATGGCAATAATTGTGGATAATTTTAGTTCAATATTGATCCACCTCATTCTTTGTTATGTTTGAATAAAACCACCCTTTCTTATAATTTGTTTTCATTTAATTTGTGTAAACAGTAATGAAGAGCAGTTTTTTTATAAATTGTTCTAACTTTTGCTTTCTCATCATGTCACTCGTGCGTGCTACACGCCTATAGATCTATTACGCATGGTAGTGGGGAGCGGAGGACGTTTCATAATGATGATTTAAATACATTTTATTTATCATAATATCTTTTTAGAGGAATCATTTTTCGTAGATTACGGTGGATAGGACATTCAGAGCGAATGGAAGAATTTAGAACCTTGTTCAGTTTATTTATTGGCAAACCCAATGGGAAGAGATAATTGGGAAGACCTAGACGCGGATGTGAGGGTAGCATTATAATGAACTTGAAAGAGATAAGAGAGTAATGAGGGGGACTAGAAAGAACTAACACAAGATAGTAATAGGTGTAAGGAGGAAGACTGGATAGAACTAGCACAAGATAGTAATAGGGGGTAATGAGGTGGACTAGATATAACTATCTCAAGATAAGAATAGGGTGTAAGGAGGTGGACTGGATATAACTAGCTCAAGATAAGAATAGGGTGTAAGGAGGTGGACTGGATAGAACTAGCACAAGATAGTAATAGGGGGTAATGAGGTGGACTAGATATAACTACCTCAAGATAAGAATAGGGTGTAAGGAGGTGGACTGGATAGAACTAACACAAGATAGTAATAGGGGGTAATGAGGTGGACTAGATATAAACTATCTCAAGATAAGAATAGGGTGTAAGGAGGTGGACTGGATAGAACTAGCACAATATAGTAATATGGGGTAATGAGGTGGATTAGATAGAACTAGCTCAAGATAGGGATAGGTGATGTACTTTTGTAATTTTGCCAATGATCTTGCAAATTCCTAATGCCATAGAGTATGTAGAAACCATCCCCAATACACTCAGCTGAGTTTCAAACTCGGAACTCCTCATCACTGGCCAACCATACTTAAATTATCCTTATATTTAGTTCGCTTACCCACCAATAATATATCATGCATTTTATAAAAATATAACTCGTTCCAATTTGTTAAAGTAATATTATAAATATTTTAATTACTCGTAATTCGTTTTCTGTAAAACTAACAAAACATTAATTTTAATTAAAAGCAATTATTTCACCTAAAACATCAAAATATAATTAGATTTTGTTCAAAAAATCTTACATAGTTTCAAAATAAATGTAGTTTATCGTTAACTAATTTTATAAAATTTCTTACTATTACATAAGGGAGAGAAAGTAATGTATTCTTTTTTTTTTACCAAACTTTAATTTGCATAGTTAACTTTGACCCAACTTTCTGACAACATTGATATCAATAAATATACATGTGTTTAATATCATGTTTTATATATCTTCCTCTTATCTACCACAAAATTGTCAAAATTGATAACCCGTAGGGCTAATAAGACGCGGTAATCTTAAGGCAGTCGCCTTGGTCAACGAGAAAGTATCAATCGCTGTCAAGCCACACGGCTTAAAATACAATGGTTTGCACCGTTTTCTGGAACTTCTCTATTTTGTGTGAACTTATACTCCCTCTCACCTCTCACCTACAACCACCCTTGTCATGTCAATAAGAAACAGGGAAAATAAAACTAGGAAATTTCTTATCACAAGGTAAAGAGGAAAGCTCCCTTTTAGTTCTAAAATGTCTTAACATTTTCTGTTGCGAGTCTGTCATAAAATCGGTTAGAGGAGGACAAAATTTAGAGCCATTTTACATAAAACCTAGGTTCATAGCTCCATAAATATGGTTAAAAAGACGTTAAAAATGAACTAATGTAAGATTTTCCCAACATTTCATTTTATCAATAAAATTCAAAATATAGAGCTGTTAGGGGAAAATAGCCCAGTTCAAACCTTTAGAATTTATTTAGTGTGAACCATATTTTTAAATAATGTATTGTAGAATTAAATATTGCGTTAGAGCTGAACGTATGCATGGCAATTTCGTGCTTACCAAAGCAGCCCCTTTATGAGCGTAGAATGTTCAAAATAAATAATAATAAGGTTGTCACAATCATTATTAATAGAATATAATTTTAATAATCATATAAGCTTGTTACTTTCTCCTCCGTTTTGGTTTAAACGGTATTAAAATAATGCGAGGTTTACGTCTGGAATGCGTTTTAGCGCTCCGCTAGGCGGTGAACTTCCGAAATAGCCCCCATCACCCCACGGATAATATCTAAATTTAGATTGGTAATTTGGCAACCTGGTGGTCTAGAGGTAAGGTGTCGGACTTCTGTGTTAGGGGTCCGGGGTTTAATTCCCGGTCCCGGCACAGATTTATCTGATTACCAAACCCTTCCTTCACCTCTGACAAGACGTATATTAATCACAACTTGTGAATATATAGAATGCCAGGTCTCCACCGTGGTTCGGATTCCACGTTAAACTGTAGGTCCTCCATTTCATCTCACAATCACCCTACCATTACAACATTAGCGTAAGTCCGTATAACCTGAACAGGTAGTAAGACGCGGTGCTAATAATAATAATAATAATAATAATAATAATAATAATAATAGATTGGTAATACAATTCGAATCATGCGTCGCATCATGGGTGGCTTTCTACATTCTACTTAAAAAAAACTGAGGAGTGACGACTACAGAAACAGTTTTTCCACACTTAAAAATATATTAAGAAAATATTATTATTTAATAAGAAAGGTATTTTTTAATTGATCCTAATTTCGCCGTTGTATCCTGGTTTACCGCGAGTGGGGTGTTGATATGGACTCTTCTAAGTTGTTTGTACAAACAATCGAGTGAGTACTCACCTCCCATGTGACCGTTCTCGTATCCGGGGTAGTCGCCGTTGTCGAGGCGGTGTTTCTTCAGCTGGTGGTGGTGGCTGAGGTGGGACGCCGCCAGAGACAGTCCTACCGTCGCTCTCTTGGGCGGTCGACCAGGTCTGGAGCTGCGGAGTGGTAGAACAGTTACTGTGGTTAGAGGCACCGAGTTAGTAGGGGACACGGAGGGACCACATCAGGACGCGAGGGGTTACACCGGGACACACAAAGGGTCACATAGAGATAGTTTTCTTGGGACATTCATCCTTCTCCGGAAGAGGAAGGGCACGGGGATGGTTTAATCGGGAAATTTCATCATTCACTTGGATAGAATAAAATTCCGTTCTCCACTGGGATAGAAAGGACATGAGGTTTGTTTCCTTGGGACATTCAGTCATTCACTGAGAAAGAAGGAGATGGTAGTAGTTTTCTTGGGACGTTGTCATCCACCGAGAAAGGAAGCAGATGGTAGTAGTTTTCTTGGGACATTGTCATCCACCGAGAAAGGAAGGAGATGGTTGTAGTTTTCTTGGGACATTCAGTCATCTAACCGAGAAAGGAAGAAGAAGGGGGTAGTTTTCTTGGGACATTCAGTCATCCACCGAGAAAGGAAGGATATGGTGATAGTCTTATTGGGACATTCAGTCATTCACTGAGAAAGAAGGAGATGGTAGTAGTTTTCTTGGGACATTGTCATCCACCGAGAAAGGAAGGAGATGGTTGTAGTTTTCTTGGGACATTCAGTCATCTAACCGAGAAAGTAAGAAGAAAGGGGTAGTTTTCTTGGGACATTCAGTCATCCACCGAGAAAGGAAGGCTATGGTGGTAGTCTTATTGGGACATTCAGTCATTCACCGAGAAAGGAAGGATATGGTGGTAGTCTTATTGGGACATTCAGTTATTCACTGAAAAAGAAGGAGATGGAGGTACTTTTCTTGGGACGTTCAGTCATCCACCGAGAAAGGAAGGATATGGTGGTAATCTTATTGGGACATTCAGTCATTCACCGAGAAAGGAAGGAGATGGTTGTAGTTTTCTTGGGACATTGTCATCCACCAAGAAAGGAAGGAGATGGTTGTAGTTTTCTTGGGACATTCAGTCATCTACCGAGAAAGGAAGAAGAAGGGGGTAGTTTTCTTTGGACATTCAGTCATCCACCGAGAAAGGAAGGATATGGTGGTAGTCTTATTGGGACATTCAGTTATTCACTGAGAAAGAAGGAGATGGAGGTACTTTTCTTGGGACGTTCAGTCATCCACCGAGAAAGGAAGGATATGGTGGTAGTTTTCTTGGGACATTCAGTCATCCACCGAGAAAGGAAGGAGATGGTGGTAGTTTTCTTGGGACATTCAGTTATTCACTGAGAAAGGAAGAAGAAGGGGGTAGTTTTCTTGGGACATTCAGTCATCCACCGAGAAAGGAAGGAGATGGTGGTAGTTTTCCTGGGTCATTAAAAGTATCTACATCACTTAAAGGAACGCCAGAGGAAGATGCTATTAGTTTTCACAGGACAGGAAAGGTGAACGTGTCCCTTAAATTATAATTAAAAGACCAAAATTATTGTAGTTTTAAAGTACAACACATATCACTTATTGTTTAAAGCATACTAAATCCATCACACCAAACAATCATAGCTTACACAGTGATATAAAAGTTTTCACAAATTGTTAAATGTCCTCTTTTTATAGACGCGATTGGGATATTATGCATTTATGTCGTCTCATAACCAACCACCCGTATACCAAAACATGGGTGTGGAAATTTGACAAGTAGGCCAAAAATATAGATAATTTTTATACGTTGTTATGTCCCATTAGAAAACTAATATAGCCATGAAAAATTAACACTTTTCATGATATTTTGTTACTAATTTAGAAATCAATACAAAGGTGGGAATATGTGTGTGTAATATATCATAGTAATATTAGTACATTAAGAATATTAATTGAGCTCATTAAAAAATTGGTACTTAGGTAGTTATATTTAAATATGTTATTATCACCGATTAAGTTCCACATCGACATATAGATGTAAGAATAGATAGTTTTAATAGTACATAATTTTCACTCAATATGTCACATGATTAGAAATTAATTAAGAGAACTAATAATGTAATTAAATATAACTTATCTCAGCACTTTTTAAACCATAAACGTTTATTTTAAAAAACAAATTCTGTAGATTTACTATAGCATAATGTGTATAGGCTCATAAGCAGAATATTAAATAAAGTATTTGAATGTTTAATGTAGTATAGTTTTAGGCTACATGATTGCTTGGTATATTAAAAAATATAATAAACTATCTATATGAATATGTACGTGGTTTCACGTACGTTAGATTGACGTATCCTAAATGTAAGATGACCCGCCTCGGTGGCGTAGTTGGCTAACGCGCTTGTCATGTTGAGCTCGACTGCTGAGGACGGGGATATCGAGGTTCGAATCTCGGTCGGGTGAACTGGGGGTGGTTTTTCCTAAATGGTTTTCCACTCTCCCTCCACGCAAATGCGGATTCACTTCCTCTAATTCAACCTCCCCAATTCATAATCCATTAGAGTAATTAGTAATTAAAGCGTATAACCCGAATGTGTAGTAAGACGCGGTGCTAAAATATTATTATTATTATTATTATTATTATTATAAATGTAAGATGCATTAATTATTAGCAGAGGTCATTTAAAACAGTTTTACCCTCATCGTGTTTATACCAATTATAAGATATACAAATATGTAATGGACTGAGTACTAGATTGAACAATATTAAAAACATTTTTTCCTCAAAAACACACCTTATACTGATAAAATTTAATGTATGTCAACCACCCCTGCAACGTAGACTGCCTCACCTCATTAGTTCTCCCAACGATCCTGTCTGGTTCATGCAGGTCCAACTCGTGTATTTTCTTTATGTTGCAAAGTAGACCCTATATTTTATCAGTATAAGGTATATTGTTTAAAATTTTATTTTCATTTATTTTTATTTTTTACTTATATAAACTTAAATAGTATATGTTTGAGCGGATAATGTAAGGTCAAAAATCCGGGCTGGGTATAAATTCAGGGTATGTGATAGGGTTATATATTACCTGCAATGGCTACACGGTGCACCACGTTATATATTTAACTAAAGTTTAATATAATGCATTGCTAAGTACATTAGGAAATGTACGTAGTGTCAGCCGTCTAATTCTATTAAAAGTGACTGAAAAAGCGATCGGAAGTTTTCATGACAGGGGCAGTGAAGGTATATAAAAATGGATATACACTTATTCTGATATTTAATGAAACTGTGAAAATAAAATGCATCGAGTTTAATTGTAAGTTTAATCAAGCTCGTCTAACTAGTCTATAATTTCGATCCATACACAAATAATATATAACCAAATTAATAAGTCGTCTTATGTATAGTAGGATTTTGGTAGGAAAAAACCTTGTGAGAAATAAAAACTTTTTTTTTTGCTGTCAGCAATGATTAACTTACATTTTACTATAGCATTACATTAGCGTAAATTCATAGACATTGATAATATATATCAAAAGTTATGGCTGAAGATACCCTTTCTTGATGTATGAATAAATGAAAGTAGTTCTATTAACTTTTCTAGCTGTCTGATAGCTATGGTTCTTCTGATGAAAAGTGAACTGTATATTATACCTATACATTACACATGTTTAGGTAAATTGTGATAGTATTTATGTTAACATATTAAGCCATTTTACCGACGTATTCATCCATAGAAAATCCTATGAAACACGAACAGATCTACAAGCAATCTAACCAGTGAAATAAACTGAACCAAACTGCCAATTACTTAATCAACTTTTATTTCTTCACAGTCAGGCAATCCCTCTCCCCCTATTGAGGGCAGTAACCCATTTTATGTTATTGTCTCAGGTGAGAGCACAGAGGTTAGGGTGTCCCTGGAGCTGGGAGTAATATTGGTACGCAAAGAGAGGGGGGAGTGAGGGGTGAAGAAGAGTCCAACATAAACCTAACACCCCTCGCTCTTCACCCCCCTACCATCAACCCGACAGGACACCGGCCAGCCTCATATTCCGAGCTATAAACCTTCCAGGCAATATACCACCGACGCTGAGAAACAGCCAAAACCCGGACACTAAGCCTCTTAAATAGCTACACTTGCACACCAACAACCAACCCACACAGAATACTTGGTCAAATAACCGACGGTTCATTTGTTAGGTGGAGCAAGGCGAGAAGAAATCGCGGCAAACAAAAATATTAGTTTTTCTTAAACAAATGCAACCATTCAACAATTTTGAGTATCTGGATATAATGGATTTAGTTGTACCATTTAAAATCCTAAATATAAAAAATATTTTTTTAAAAAAAAGGTAGTAAGACTCGGTGATGAATAATTTAACGCTAGGCTGTTTAAAGTTGTATTTCTGTAACAAATTAAAATAAGCGTTTTGAGTTTAAGAGAGAGTACCTTAAACAGCCTAGCTTTAAAATATTTATCACCACGTCTTAATGCCTTTTTATTTAGCACCGCGTCTTACTATCCGTTTGGTTTATACGCTCATGTACTAACTACGATAATAGTTTTAGAGATTAGGAAGGCTATAGTTAGAAGAAGTTTAACCACATTTGCGTAGAGCGAAAGTGGAAAACCACTTTTAGAAAACCACCCTACGTACAACCAATCGAGATTTGAACCTCAAACTCCCCTTCAAATTATTCAGCCACTGGCGTAAGTAATTTTAAAATATATAGTTTCAATTTATTTTGGTGGGCTGTTAGGGGGTCAACGCATCTTGTGAACAGTGCCAAGGTGGGGATGCAAGGAACGTGAGAAAATATGTTTTTGAAGTTCTTATATGAAAACTTTATTTTTGTCCAAACAAATAAAATATGGCTTCTATACAAACAAAGAGTTTAATTTTATTTTCACGATTACCTCTAAAGTTGTTGAATATCTGTCAAGGGTATCCTGGAATTTAGTGACAGCATTTTATCTTCATTTAATGCCGCTATGTTCATGAAAGATATTCAACAACTCTTGATATCAGAACATGAAGAAAACTAAACTCTGTTGATATCAGAACGTGAGTAAAATTAAACTCTATGTTGATATAAGCACGTGAGGAAAATTAAACTCTATGTTTGTATGGAATAAATATTTGATTAATTTTAACAAAAGGAATTTTTTTTTTGCTACAAAAACTGCAAAATCACTAAACTTTAATCGCGTTCCCTGCTTCCCCACCTAAAGTGTTGTACGAATGAAGATCTTCTCAGTAATGATCTTGAATCTTTCTTCTTTCCGTCTCTTCAGGATATCTTCTTGATGTAAGCTAGAATTGGCCAGAGCCATCACCTTCCCCCCCTCCAGCCATCCCGAAGTAAACTGCTAGCAATCCTCGGAGATGACTTGTATCAACAGGGTAGACTGAATGGCGCATTTTATTCCCCCACCTAGGGCCCATCTCACGCCTTCCTTCATCACACCTACACCTCTGTAATATCTCTGTAACTGCCCACTTCATATCTGACATTTTATACAGCCTCTCCTTACCAGAGTAGAAACGTACCAAAAAGAGAAATATCAAAATTGTTTAGTTAGAGACGTTCCTGAATTGGGGCAAGAAAATTGAAAAATTACTAGAACAATTTTACTTATAGCTCTTACAACTAAATAATTATTCAGTGATTATTGTTATTATTATTATTATTATTATTATTATTATTATTATTATTATTAGTAGCACCACATCTTACTACCCGTTCGGGTTATACATATTTACGCTAATGTGTAATGGTAGGGTGATTGTCAGATGAAATGGAGGACCTAAAGTTTAATGTGGGATCCGAACCACGGTGGAGGCCTGGCACTCCACACATTCACAAGTTGTGATTCAGTGAATATTCTTGTCATTACTCAGTAATTCACCTAGCTCGACAGCTTACAGAATAGAAAAATCCTGTATTTATTTTTACTATCGTGTCTACGTAAATACTTAATCTTAGGTTAGAAAGAATAACTCATAGACATTTAAAGCTTCATCCACCAATTGCCATTAATACAATCATGTATTTTTATTGTTGAAGGTGTTAAGGTGTTAGAGTCTTTATGTCAACAAACTCTTTTTTTGTTAGGTTAAATTATATAATGATTTCGTAGAAACATTTAATGTAATTTTCTACATATGTTAATCTCAACACTTCTTGAATATTTTTAATGAGTATTATGGCATTTAAACTGAAACTTTATAAATTAAGAGAAAAATTCCTTGTCTAATTATGAGATGACAGATTTACAATAACTTTTGAAATTATTATGAGTATAAAGTTAGACTAAAGATTTCTACTTACAAGAGATTTAAAATATTTTGGCCTGGAACCAATTTTGCTAGAAAACCGTAAATAACAGACTTTATTTTGCGTTCCTTTCCAACAAACCCTTTGTTGTCCTTAATACGCATTTAGTAAGAGGGGTAATAATGTGCGTTTATGAATTAAATATAGACGGACAAATCGCAATTTTTTTATGCTTACTTTTATTTTCCTTTAGATAATTTGACGTCTTTGTACAAATGGATGTAAGTGAAAAAATACCCATATCTTATAATAAAGTTATCCGTACACTTTAGCTCAGTCGGTAGCGTATCCGTTGAGATAGATGTCACGGGTTTGATCCCAAGCATGGCCGAAAAATGTGTCACTTGTAGAATGTGGGATTTACCTTTCAGGGTAATGAATTTATCTGCCGGGAGACTAGGTGTTGTGTATGTTTTAGATCTATCTTAGTCTAGTCATACCCGCCTCGGTGGCGTAGTTGGCTAACGCGCTTGTCGTGTAGAGCTCTACTGCTGAGGACGGGGAGATCGAGGTTCGAATCTCGATAATGGTTTTCCACTCTCCCTCCACTCAAACGAGGGTTCACTTCCTCTAATTCAACCTTCCCAATTCCTATTCCATTAGAGTAATAAGTACTTAAAGCGTGTAACCCGAACGGGTAGTAAGACGCGGTGCTAAATATTATTATTATTATTAGTTTAGTCATGTTCTGATATAATCAGTTGGTTCATAATGTGTACGTTAAATACCTCATATATATATATATATATATAAAATTATAATACAGGGTGTGGCCAAAACAATTAGACAATTAGTTAACTTGAAAATTAAATATTCACTAACAAAATAAAATAAAACTGCATACTAAACTTTTTCACTTTTTGAAGATAGTGTCATTCAAGTGAGTTCCACCAGACTTCAGGAAAACCCAAAAAGGTTGTCTATCACTTTCCTCAGAATATATCGTCTAATTGTTCATGCCCCACCCTGTATGGTACAGTTGGTTACTCGGAAATATATCCTATAAAATAAAACAAACTCAAGCTTCGCTAAAATACAAACCTTCACAAAAATTCCTCTCACGTATTGTACTTTTATAGCAAACACCATTCCACCCGCGTGTGCTTCGTTTGAAGTTATAAAAATATAGTCGTACAACAATCAAAGAGTTCACAAAGAGAGAGGGTCAGGCAAGAGCTGACTTCAAGTCTCGGTTCAAAGGCTAGGTTTTTTTTATTATTGTTTGTTGCTTTTGCACCATAAAACAACTTCGTAACAAGCCGATAGATATAAACTTCCTCTTGCAGTTTTACTGTAAGTATCCCGATGTTATTACATATGTTAGGACCATAAATGGACATCGACTCGTCTCAGTTGTGTTATTTTAGCGCAAGTTTATGTCATGGTGTGGGTATGGGGGGGAATACTTTGTTAACGTTGCGATTATAAATTTGAGTGCTTTCTAGGACAGCTAAGAGAATTAAATATAAGAATGATGAACTCCAACAGTCCAATTTTGGTATAAAGGGCCTCTTAGAAATTACGAACTTTTTTTTCGTACAAAAAGATAGATAACAAATGTTGACCGCCTCTGTGGTCTAGTGGTCGCAGTTGCTGGCTACGGTCTTAGAGGTCCCGGGTTCGATCTCTGGCGCTCCAAGATTTTTTTGTGAAGCAGTGGGTCTAAAACGAGCTCAAACTCAGCCTCATAAGGACAATTGAGGAGCTACTTGAAATAAATAACAACACTGGTCTAGGAAAATGAGATTAACACCCGGAGTGTTTTTTGTTGACCACATGACACCCTCTATCCACAAATGTTGGCGCTATAATTGCTAGCAGCAGCAGCCGCTTGATCGGTCTTAACGTTTGCAGGAAGACGCCATGGAGTTTATGCTACTAGTGTTATTATGTTGGTATTGCTACCAGGTCTTGGGGTAAAGTGCTGCCTCAGGACCCGATCTTTGTGCGTTCAAACCCAGATGGGGTTACCGGATTTTTCTAGAGCGATAAAAAATTCGTTGCACAGCTTCCTTCGGATATAAATTAAGAACGTCGGTCCCATGTCGATTGTGGCTGTGTAAAATAACCCTGGCAAGAATGTGAAAAAATTTTTCCCTGCAAAATTAGTAGGACCTTTCACTCTTGCTCATATAAATGCTTGTGCAATTATATAATCAGTCAAGTTCAGAAAGTTCATCTCAAATATATCAAACAAATAAAATAACTATACATCCAAACGTCGAGTTGCGTAATCAGCAGCTGTCACTTTTAATAGATGTTATCATGCCTTATAAAACAACGATAGTAAAATAGTAAACTGCTATCAATTGTGAACACAAAATAAATGTGTTTTGAATTTTCTATAGGGTCCTCTTTACAAGACTCGCACTAAACAAGTAAAACATAGAGAAGAACCACAGCCAACCAATGGACACCCAAACTCTTAGGAACACGGTATGAGTGTGAAATTGATTTAATCTGAGTGAAGGGGAGGTCATTGTGCGAATCCCACGCATTTGTACTGAGTTTTTCTAAGTTGTTTCCCACTCTCCTTCCAAATAATTGCGGATATTTTCTCTCAATCTTGTAATCCTCCTTTCTACCTTTAAAAAAATATATATTTATTTTAGCATGTGTCACTAGGGTATGTCGGCTATACATTCCTGGCCTTCTACTGACAGTGGTGGATATGTAGTCTAACCATCTGCTGAGGTTTGGGGCACCATGTAGGTGCTCTCTCTTCACCCCGACGAGATGATATGATGATAATAATTATAATCATGTGTTGCCAGTAGCGGTCTTAAAATTATATAATCCTAATTAACCAGACAAAGGTGATCATAGGAATAATTCCCCTTCAGGAAAAATACCTATGGTACCACCGTGAATCAAACCCGAGACCTCTAGATTAGTTGCTTGGGGCGGTGACCACTAGACCAAGAGGCTGGCCTCTCCTATCCTATTTGTCTAATTAATATAATATATATGAATAATGGAACTGTATTCTGCACCACATCATAGAAGGAAAGGTTGAAGGAAAGAGGAGCTTAGGATGGAGGAAAATTAAAATATTGAATGACTTGAAGGAAATAAGAAAATTCTGGAGAGCTGAATTAGGAAGTAGAGTATAAGACGCATTAGTAATCTAAGTTCACTGACAAAAGGAATGGATCTGTCTTAAGACAGAACACCTAATAATAATAGTAACCCGAATCGGTAGTGAGACACGGTGAAAAATAAAGAGAACATTGTTGATATATCACTCCCGCCCAATAATACGATATATTGTTGCATCTTTCTTTTCTTCCCTTATCCTCGACCCCCAAGCGTCCATCTAAAAAAAAAAAAAAATAAAGAAANTTCCGTGGTGGTTGTTTGGTGGTGTGATTTCCGGCAACATTTTTATTTTGACACTAATAGTTTCCTGGCCTAGACACAAGAGTGCGCATATCAACCCCCCCTCCCCCCGTTCCCTCCACCCCTCTCGAGCGGTTGAAACGAAAAGAGCCCTGGACGGGGGGTGAGAGATGTATGAGCTTCTCCACCCTCGTCCACCCACCACCCCACTCCTACTCGGTGAATCTTACAGCCCTCCACCCTGTATGCTCTGGTTGACTAAGAACCACCTCGATCATCCAAATCGATCACATATTCAGGGATTTCTTTAAGTGGGTTGGAATAGAACGTAATTTTAAATACAGATCTAATATGTTTTTATGAGAAAATAAACCTATTTAGTGGATTGTTGGAGCGATCCCGCTAGAATGTATTCAAATGATCGTATTGGGAAAAGTGTTATTATAAAAGTTGGTGTTCGAAAACAAGGTGGTTAGGAATATATTTGGTCCATAAAGGGATGAGCCTACTGAGGACTAGAGGAGATTATATAATGATGAAATACATACCATATACTCATCACAGTACATTTTTAGGATGGTCAAGTCTCGTAGATTGGGGTACGTAGGACATGTAGCGCGAATGGGAGAATCCAGAACCGTGTTTAGCGTATTGTCTGGCAAGCCCAATGAATAGGAAGAGACCATTGGGAATACCTATACACAGATGGGAGGATAACATTAGAGTGTACTTTCGTGGAGCGATATTGGAAAAACATTTTTAAAAAACCACCCTCAGTGCAACTTACTGAGATTCGAAACTCAATCTCACCGTCATCGGCAGTATAATCTATTGCGAGAGTAGCACCTTAGACTATACAGCCATCAAATTTGATAAGAATTTAGATATTATTAAATATCAAAAGAGAAATATTTTATTTACTGGTATGCAATCGTACACAAATCAAGGTTTGCAGGTTTGATGTATTTAAACACTGCACAGATGAGCCACTGAGCACGCAGAAGAAAAACAGGAAATTTACCCGGAATATTGGAATTTCTTTGGAAGCTGCTATTTAATCCACCATCCCGGATCCCAAACCTCTAAAATGAGTGTTAGTTTATAAAAAATACATTCGGCCATTTTCACGTAATTTTAATCACCGGAAATGGGCTTGTAAATTTATATTGAATAGCTATTGTTTCAGTAGATACATTTAGTTAACTTTTCTACACAAAGTGACGTCTACAGTCCTTGAATATTTGTCATGGATATTAGTACCAAGACTTTTTCTCTTCATGTAAACAGTTTCTGGACGAATTCCAATATGGCCATAAGAAAATATTTTATTTTTTCCATTTGAGGTATTAAACGTGCACTTTTTGAACCGACTGATTATATCAGCACACGACTTATAAACTAACTTAAATCTAGAAATGACACAACACCCTAAAGTAAACCCGTTTTTCACCAATAATACATTTTTCGGCCATGTCAGAAATGAAACCCGGGACCACTAGCTTAGTATACAGACACGCTACCGACTGAGCCAGAGTGTCAGACATCATGAAAAGTATTTAACTACTATTGAGATTACTCGATGCGGAAAATGAAATAAAACATATCAACTGGCTAGGGATATGTGAAGTTATTATTATTATTAGCACCGCGTCTTACTACCCGTTCGGGCAATACGCACTTACGCTTATGTGTAATGGTAGGGTGAATGTGAGATGAAATAGAGGACCTACAGTTTAACGTGGAATCCGAACCACGGTGGAGGCCTGGCATTCCCCACATATCCCCACATTCACAAGATGTCTTGTCAGAGGTGAAGGAAGGGTTTGGTAATCAGATAAATCTTTGCCGGGACCGAGGATTGAACCTGGGCCGCCACCATAGAAGTCTGACACCTTACCCCTAGACCGCCAGGTCACCGACATGTGTGAAGTTTACTTTTTAATTTCGAAGCGAACTTGAATCGAATATATTTAAATTCTCGAAGCTAATCGAAGATCAAATGTTAGTTGTGAGTTGTTTTATACTTTAAAATATATAAATATTTTAATAGCTTTATATACCACTAGTAAAATGTTTTATCGCACAATTGTTTATAATATTTCGTTTTATTCTAATAAATCAAGATAGTATCACAACTTACAATTTGTTTACATACAATTTTATTATTTTCATTTGAATATTAATTTACTAATGTAACAGCACAGAAAGTTTATAATTTTACACAAATTGAGTATTTTAGCTGTAAATATTTTCATTTCAAAAGATTCGTAATTGCCTAAGCCGGATAGACATTTCGAATTAAGTCGAAACTGAAATTTGGTTCGAAGCCAAGTCTTAAGTTACATAATTACCATAGATGAAATGACCTAAGTTTGGGTATTAGCATTTATAACGACCACTGGTAAATCTATTATCTCTTATATCTCCAAAATTCAGGCGTGTGTAAGAGATATTATTTTGGTTGTGTTCCAGAGCGTACATCGTGGTATTGTCTTCATTTCAAAAAGCCTGTAAAGTAGGGTTCCAAGACGACGCCTCGATCCACCCCTTCATATACAGCCACCCCCCTCACATAACTCTGGCACAGGTTGATAGAGGGCGCAAAAATAACGGTGCCGGACACAATTTAGGTGAAACATTGATCCAATAGGGGGTGGTTGATAGAGAGAGAGAGAAATAGGGAGGGGGTTTCTTCCCCGCCACTATCATTCCCCACCCCCTCCCCATCCACGAGACATGTAGGGACGTTCAATAAAGTAAATACTGTCCGCTGTAGGCTACGCTACACACTTTAACACAAGGGTTGGGCACCGAAACTGAATCTGTCTTATTTTTACTCCCCAGCGTTCATTCTATCGTTTATAACAGTGGTGTTCAACCTGGGGTGTGCGTACCTCTGGGGGTACGTGAAGACATCATAGAGCCTACATAAATTTTTTTAATGCATGCATATAAACATTAATCATTTAAAACCTATTATGTAATACATTACTTTGGCCATAGCTTATTTTACAATCTAGATAATAGAATAAATATCATTTGCATAATGCATCAACCATTTTGGGGGTACAAAGTTGTAGAGAATATTTTTGGGGGCATATGCGAGTCAAAAAAAGATTTAATACCACTGGCTTTTATTTTAGACATAGAAATAAATATAAGATTCCCATTTCACAGAAACTAATAGTTTTGGGTATTTTTGGGTATATTCCTATTTTTGTATGAAGTTACGATACATTGTACTCTTACGTCATACGTGAGGTCATATCTGCAGCTTTCCCTTTTCAAATGGTATAAATACATAAAGAATAACACTAATAATATAGTAAAATGTTATTGATGTTGGTTTCAGAAAATATGTTTGTGTTTTCAAAAATTGTCTTCTTATAAAAATCCTAATTTAACAAAAACATGGGGAATAAATATATTACTATGCTAACCCCCAGTTGTGTACGATTCTCTAAAGACTGTACAACACATTATTTTCAAATTTGAATCTAACTTCATAAAATTACAGGCTCAGCTATATATGTTTACAATTTGTTTATGTAATTGTTAAGATAAGTAAATATATATTTTTACATCGTACTAAAGTTTTTTATATTTTAAAAATTAGTATGTTTTAGTAAACCATGTTATGTGATTCCTGCAAATAAACATTTAGATATTTATGAAAGATTTTAGCACTTTTTTTAAACGATTCTAACAAGATTGTTAAATCAAAATTGGTCCCTATTTTATATTTTAGTGAATGTATTACGGTGTACAGGATACGTGCCAAAATGTTACTTATATCGTTTTTATCCAAGAGAATAACATATAAACTCATCAATATTTACCTTCAAGGAGCTATTAAGAATCAACTTCCCATAACGTAGCTATTTCAAACTAAACCTTACGTCTCTAAAAGTAAACTGTGATAATGATTATTATTATTACACTACATTTTAAAAAGCAAAGGAGGGAAGAATCTTTTTAGTGTGGTAATAGTTATGTGTTTTATTTTTAGCTTGATCGGTGTGTACTTTTTGGCAGGTTGATTTATACTATACAGATGAATATGCAGCCAAAATAACTTGTGCCTATTTTTTATATTTAACATCCAGTTTAAGTCAGATGAGATTATTCTCATATAGAGAGTTGTAAAAATGGCGCTTCTGTTGACCTATCTTTGACCTGACAATAAAATCAATAACTATCACTATTTGTAAATTAAGGTAATATGTCGTGATTTCATTTTGTATAGTTAGAATAAGGTGACCATTCTTCCCGGATTTTCCGGGACAGTCCAAATTTTTGGCATATTGTCTCATATCAATAAATGTCTGTGATTTTTTTTTACAGTGTTTTTCCTCCGTATTTTGAAAATGCCACTCTCAATGGGCGAAGGGAGCGAAGGGAATAATTCAGTTGATAAAAATAATTAAATTATATATAAAAAATTATGTATTAGTCATAGAATTTCTAATATTTCATTTATACTAATTGCATTTTAAACTTTATATCTTGTCATAAATACACACACACACACACACACACACTGTGATTTTTTATGATTACTAATTATTATTATTATTATTAGCACCGCGTCTTACTACCCGTTCGGGCTATACGCACTTACGCTAATGTGTAATGGTAGGGTGATTGTGAGATGAAATGGAGGACCTACAGTTTAACGTGGGATCCGAACCACGGTGGAGGCCTGGCATTCCACACATTCCCAAGTTGTGATTAATACACGTCTTGTCAGAGGTGAAGGAAGGGTTTGGTAATCAGATAAATCTGTGCCGGGACCGAGGATTGAACCCCGGCCGCCAGAACAGAAGTCTGACACCTTACCCCTAGACCAGATTACTAATTAAACTAACTTATGCGCAAAGAAAATTGGACCATGATTGGCGTGAATAGTAACTCATCAGCTTAAATTAAGGTTTGATCTTGATTGTAGACTAGAAATTTATAAATTCAATTTTCAACAACTCGACCGGGAAGTGGAGGAGGTTAAGAGAGGGAGGTGAATAAATATCAAGCTCATCTAGTGTGTTTTGCTGACTATGGAAGTTCAAGTTTTATTTCCAGACTTTTTTTTTTTAAGAAAGGTTTACTCAATCTAATTACAAGAAATTTTGGGTACACTTCCTTAAATTATTTATTTATAATATTATAATCAATTAATTAAATGTAAATATTATTTATTTAGATCATTATAGTCTGGGCGGGTGAGTATTAAGGAGTGGTTTAAAAAATATGCTATCATTATTCTCTGAAATTATTTCATCTACCTTATATTAGAATTGAACAATTTATTTTAAATAAATAAACAAATAATATATTATATTTACAAATAGACAGTTTGATGAAAGGGTTGAGAAAATTATCTGCTATGCGACAACAAACATATAATAAATCTTACTTAATTTGGTTCCTATACTTCTTTACATAGAACTGCAATTTTATTAGGATTGATTTTTAAAGGTCAGAATTTTTATTAAATTAGGGAGAAAATAGAACTATTCCAGCTCATGAATTATTGAATTTTTAAAACCTTTAATATTAATATCTCGAAATTATTATTTTTTGGTATGGAATATTAATTTTATTAATTCTATAAGCCCTCCATATCATAAAAATAACTTTTTTTTTAAGGTTTAGTGCAAGGAAACGTGAAAAAATAAGGGCAGTATTTTTGCAAATTTTATAACAAAGGATTTTTATTGGACGCCAAAAAATAAAATATTACTTAAATAGATAAATTTATTTTAATTTTCTACATTTCAAGATCCCAACCGCTATTAAATACAATGGATAGCCTTTTTTTGAGGTTGATGCTAACTTTTTCTATTTAATTTAAAAGGGTTATTTTACAGATGCCATAATTCTCATGACATATTCAAGAACTGTTGATACCACCTTTACGTTGACAACTAAACTAAGCGTGTGTCAGTGTTTTAGTAGTTTTTATATCACAATATTTTTCTGGTCTAAAGAAATAAAATATTCCTCCAGTAGAAACATTGAGTTTAATTCTCTTCACATGATGACCTCAATAATTCTTGCATATATTTCAACGGTGTCATGGAATTTAATGATAACTTTTTATGTTCATTTAAAAATAGTAATCTTTTGCCACTATGCTCATGACAAACATTCAACAAATATTGATGTCACCATGTGAATAAAATTAAACTCCATGTTTCTACTGGAGAAATATTTATCTAATTTGGCCAAAATAATGTTTTTGCCATAAAAATTGTAAAAAAACACTCTTTCTCGCGTCCTCTACACTCCCACCTTAAGGTTTTCACATCATAAGTTTCAAACCGAATGGACTTGTTGGGTTGGACTACAACCTGGAGCTCAATCCGAAGCCGTTATCTTGGTACTAACCACCTCCCAATCCCCATCCTTCCCAATTTTCGGTCTTGATAAGCGCAATATACAGCCCCGCAGTCAGTATACAGCGTAGCGGTATATTTACTCAGAATGCTAACCGGAAAGTGTCTCACGCGGATGCTAGGTTCCGTCGAACAATGGAGACCGGTGTATTCAGGTGTCGCGGTGGTTTCCTTTCACAGGACTTAAAACGTCGCACCGGTAGTACCCATTCATTCTCACAGCCAGTCGCACACCGTGAGCCACTTCCAAGGCATGAACTAATTTAAATGGCGTTTAATTACACGTGTAACTAGAAAACTAGTCCATACATCATTAAATTAATTTAATCATATATCATTACACACACTTCGTTTACCCTGAATTTTATCAAGCTCACCTTGCTTGTTTCTGCTATGGTACAGTTTATATTATAGGGCCATAATGTAGCCCGTCAAGGTAAGACTGTAAGTAAGTTTTCACCGTAAACGGAGTGAAAAAATAATCGCCAGTTGAATCTCAACCCGGATTGAACACTTCCTAGTATGAAAGTAAAATCAAATTCTCAACAAAAACTTGTTGTGTTTTGTGCACCACGTCTTACTACTCGTTTGTGCTATCCTAATATTTACACTGATGGGGTGGGGAAGCGTAGGCATAATATAGAGGAAATACTCATGTATTCACAGAGGCAAAGGGGGAAAATAATGTAGTAGAAAATTAGCTAAATACATCCAGCCGGGTTTCGAACCCAAATCTTCCCAGTTTATAGAAAACCAGATATGACGTCCGTGTGCCTGCCAACGCAGACCCAACAAAAATTTAGTTCGTATAAATTTGCTTTAGAGGGATTCAGAGAAGAGCTAACTGTGATGAAAGTCAAATTTTCCCCTTACTTAACTTCATCATAACTAGGTCATCAATCTTGCGATTAGTTTCCTCTCCACTTTTGCATATCCTGAGCCAATTTTTATTTTTCACATCCTTGTACCTTTTTCTGCCAACATCGTTCGCTATCTAATCCATATACTCCGATTTTGGACTCCCTCTTGAATTTCTCCTTTCCAAATCTATTTGTATAATTATCCTCGTTGAACTATAATGTCTCAATTATATGACACCAATGGTTACCTTACTATTTTGTTAGTCGTGCTTTATTATATTTAATGACAATGTGATGCCAGATTAGTGCCATGGAGGCTCGCCATATATAGAAGTACCGTGGGAAAATGTAACAAGGCGCACTACCGTAAATCTACCGGTCTGTAGCAGGTTTAATTATTATACGATATTTGTACAGAATATTTGAGGCCCTAGGCTGGGCGCCAAACAAAGACGGTTCTGGGCTGTAAGACACACGTCTCGACCATCACACTGGTGCCATCGTAAAATATAAGTAAGATGTCTGAGACGCAAGATATGTGAAACATATCTAAACGTGAATAAAATCCCATTTAGACGCCATGGATGGTCTATAACATTGTTTACCATACTGTGGTACACATATACCCAGGAGCATGCAACGTAACACATATACCTACTTTTATTAATCATAAAATATATTTTGATGATGATAATATTAAGTCTTATAAACAGATGCATATTTTGACTTGATGTCATAGAATTTCAAAAGCTTTTCTTATACCTTTGGAGGCCCAGGATATGTAATAAATTGGAAGCCCAGACATTAAAAAAAAATCTCTTTCTTTTAAAAGTTTTGACAATAATATTGAGATTTAACTATTAATTTGGTAAATAAAAATTGATAAAGATATTATTTAAAATAAGGAAATATTAACATCACAATAAATTAGATTTGTTTAAAACAAAAATTAACTATTAGTATGTCTTAAGGTGCGGCAGAAGGGAGTGCAAGTATTTTTTATGTTTTTATATAATATAAATTTGTTGGCAAAAATTAACCAAATATTTCTCCAGTAGCAACATATAGTTTAGTTTTCTACACATGCTAGTATCAACAGATCCTGAATATCTGTCAAAGGTGTCCAGGAATGTTGTCAAAATATTTTCTCTTTATTTAAAATGTTTTGACAACATTCTAGTACACCCTTGACCGATATTCAAGATCTGTTGATATTAACATGTGCATAAAACTAAACTCTACATTGCTACTGGAAAAATATTTGATTTATTTTGGACAAAAAAATGTAATGCTATAAAAACTGTAAAATTACTCGTGCGCCCTTCTGCTGCACCTTAAGTAATATTTTGTAAGAAATAAATAAAAATTAATAAACTCAGTTATAAGTTTTTTTTTTAAAGATATTACCATGATTGCAATCTATGGAGCCAAAATAGAATTATTATTATTTTATTTCAACTGTTTGTGGAGGTCCTAATTTTGGGAGTCCCTGGGACGCTATCCCATGTCATCCTCTATTAAATATAAGCCTTTTTACTGCTAAGCATAATAATATTTCCTGGAATCCGAACGTTAAATAAACCATGGCCCCGAAAGAAGTACTTGAATGGCGGAAGTTTGGGTAACACTGTTCAATGACACTTTTATTTATTAGTGAGATATCATACAAAATCGTAATATTTATTATCAAACTAATTCTGAAATATAATATAGTGTTTACGATCATATAACAATTGTTTCACTATTTAAATTCTAAATATAAACCAGGTTTTTCATTTTTAATACTGAAAATAGGTTAAACGTAACGTTTATTCAATCACTTTCAAAGCTACGTTAATGTGTCTGTTAACAAAATAGCTTAATCACTTTCAACCTTAACAATAAGCATTTTCTAGCAAGAAACAAGATGTAATTCTTTATTTTTTTAAATATATTTGAAAACTAGTGTGTTTTACATTAGCGTTGACATGTTTTGAGTAAATATCTATGGTTTCAATGAATTATTAGAGCAATATATTGAAATAAGAAAGACAAAGTCATCAACAATGTAATATATTCAAAGAACTCCATATCGCTAGGATAGATTATCTATCTACTGTTCGAATACCGTATGTGTAAACACGTGTTTAAATTATTACAAACAAAGAAAATAAACTGTTTGTTCACATATTCCAAATATAATTATTTAATATATCTTGACTTGTAGCAATGGCTGTTTAATCTCTAGATGCACGAGGGAAAATACAAAGAAATATACACGACCAAATGAATACTAGTGAAGATATTTTAAATTTTGAATTAATTAGAACATTCCAGATTAAAGATAGTTCAATTTGTTTACTGGAATTTTAAAATATATTTTAGGTTATCTCAACTTTAAGTATGCTTAGCAATAAATTTATTGCAATTTTTTTATGAGTAGATATTATGTTTACACACAAAAACGCGCAAGATTGGTTATGAGGCAAAGGGAAATAACCTGGACAAAATATGTTCCAAAAGAGTTGAGTTAAACACAACTAAAATTACAATTAGTCATTGTAATTATTGCCATAGTACTAAAAATTTGAATGCATTGTTTTAACTATTACGTTGGCGTATGCCCCGAACGGATAGTAAGCCGCGATTTATTACAAATATCATTACGTTTAACAGCACGGTTTTAAAAACCTTGAGCTAACAGCTAGGGGTGAGTAAGGTTGTTTGGAGATGAGAAATAAAAAATAAAATAATAAATCGCATGCACAAAAACTACCCCTCATACAACCTATATTATATAAACCTAATTATTGGCAGTCCTATATCTTGAGAAACTGATGCCTCAGGCCATATCATCATTTGACCAAACGCCAATAAATAATGACAACAAGCTGATAGAGGATCATAATATTTTGACAATAAGCTGAGATTATTTATTAAGTATTGGATTTTTATGAAAACTATTTGATAGAGTCACGGGTTAGTCCACTCTGCCTCCAATCAGAACATGGCATATTCTATAAAGCAGTAAATAAATAATAAAAAAACTTGTTAAAGTATTAAAATTATTACTACCATCCCTCAGAAGTCTGTTTTCACGTACTCTCTACGTAAACAAGACAGCTTTACCAAATATAAATTTCTGAGAAAAAAAATTGAATTCATAAATACCATTCTTTTATTACCTGTTCTGTTTTTCTTGTTGAGAAGGGGAAGGGGGCAAGCTAGTAAAGCGAGCAGACGCGGTCTTGCGGCTGACGCTAGTGGCGCCTCTACCAGCGCACCAGAGCACTACTATGCACATCCCCTGAGAAATGTTAGTTTAGTCTCACGACTGTTATACTACATACAGAATTAATCTCTGGCCCGCTTCTTTGATTCTCGTTCTTGACAATATGGTCCTTTATGCGGCGATGGTTGTTAAAAAAGTTTTCATTTACTTCCTCTTCATAAATGAAGGAGGGTATAGGGGTCGTAATATTTAGCTAAGGATTTCTTTTTTTTTAGTACAAGGATTTTTTTTTCCTTTAAATCTTTTCTTCCGGAGCCCACTATCTATTCCACTTTTTCTCTATTTCTTCTGTCATTTTCTTTTTGTATATATGCACTGTGCTTCCCTAAAGATTCATCTTTTCCAACAGACTTTAAGAGAAGTCCTTTGCCAATGTATTTTTTTTTTAGAATAAATTAATTTTTACATGCCAATCTCTTTGGCGAACATTTGGTTTCCATTAGGTAAGTCAAAATCGATTCCTAAATATCTTTATACTTACAATTTTTTACCGGTATCGAAAATCGATCTTATGACCACCATTTTTCAACAAGCAAATTATTTTATTTCATATATCGGTAAATTTAAAGTTCTGACATTGAAATAAAAAGGCAAAATTCTTAATTGAGTAATCTTTCATTATGTAGCTTAAAGGGTCTTTTGCCCTTTAAATTCAGTGTTGATAAGTTTTAAATGTACTTTGGATGATTCTGTACATATCAAACATAGTAGTTTGGTTTTGATTTTTTTTTCTTTCACTATTCACACTTTGGTTTCAAATGTATTTCGGTATACAAAAAAATAACATTGTAGTGTTAATGCTATATTGTATGCATGGAAAAAAGTTAAAATTGTGAATTGTGAGTAAGACTTGAAAAATCGGTCTGAAAATTTTAGAATTTAGATAGTGTGAAACAGGAATCTGGAAATCTCTATTGTAGCTCTTAATTATTAAATTTAATGGAACAGGTCAAATTGAGTGGAATTTTTCAAGTTATTTATCAGCATTATCCTGAGATGGGGATTAAAAACTTTATTTGCTAGAAAATACTCCCATATTTAGTGAGTATATTATTATTATTATTGCGTCTTACTACCCGTTCGGGTTATACTCACGCTAATGTGTAATGGTAGGGTGATTGTGAGATGAAATGGAGGACTTACAGTTTAACATGAAATCCGAACCACGGTGGCCTGGCATTCCACACATTCACAAGTGGTGATTAATACACGTTTTGCCAGAGGTGAAGGAAGGGTTTGGCAATCAGAAAAATGTGTGTTGGGACAGAGGATTGAACCCCGTACCCCCAGCACAGAAGTCCGACACCTTACCCTTGGATCTCAAGGTCACATTTTAGTGAACATAGATAAAATACCAGCCTTAGGGCATTGAGTGGGGGTGTCTTATATATCCATATGACTTTTCTTATTACCTTATATTTGAATCTTATTTTGTATCAATCTAGTGAAAATTACAAATAAACAAACTAGCCATAACTGTATAAAGGTGTAAGCTGTCTAAACCAACACCGTCTGTAAAAATAAATGATAGTTGCAAGCATAACACATCTCTTGGTTTATGAAAACATGAAAGTTTGAGCAGTAATTTTATTAACTCTTATTTTAAGTTCCAAGATGAATTTGATTAAGATATAGAATTTATTATAAGTACAGGAGTTCTCCAAATATGTTTTTAACTAATGAACTCTCTGACCTTGAGATGGGAGAATAGCAAAATTTTCTTAGGGAAAAATAAATCAAATATTACCATATAAGAAACATAAAAGTTTAATTTTCTTCACGTGACGATATCAACAGTTGTTGATTATGTGTCATGAACATACTTTGCGGATGAAGGGAAGGTCAGGGTTAGAATCCCGGACGGGTTTACTGATATATTTGTTTTCCTAAACCATTTACCATGCTGCCTTCTCGTGAACGCTGGCTTATTCATTTTGTCTTACTCATTCATACACCATTAGTTTAAAAATGCAGATAGCTCGATTGGGTAGTAATAAGTCGTAAAGGAAAAAAATAACTCCCACATATACCTATATATTATATATCAATATATATAGAGCGTTTCTGTGGGCTCGTGATAAAAGAGTTCTTGGCTACAGATCCAGAGGTCTTGGGTTCGATCCCCGGCACTTCCAGATTTTCTATAACGGTGTCAACTCAACCTCGTTAGGACCAATGAGAAGCTACTTGATTTGAAAAAGTACCGGCTCCAGTCTAGAAAACTGAGATTAACGGCCGGATTGTTCGTTTTGCTGGCCACATGAAACACACTATTTGCAGAAGTTTGTACTATCTTCGCTAACAGACGACAGACTCTCGTTTGGTATAGCTCTATTAGGGGTCGACACTACAGAGTTATTATATACACACGCACATGCGCGTGCTCTCTCTTTATATACGTGTGTGTGTGTGTGTGTGTTGATGTAAACTGAGTCGTCGCAATGATGTTAGCGTAATGAATTAGTAAAAAATCCCGTAATAACCTTTTCTACCAATTAAATTAATCACTCCAAATGAATTAAATTCTTAACAATAATTACAAAGTAATAAGCACAAAGACTCCAAGATTTACCTTTAAAAAAGGAACAAATGAGAACTCTTTCTAAATGCGCAACACCTTAAATCTAATATCCATTTTATTTTTATTTAGAAAAATACATAAAAAGTTTCTAAATGTTTCTTTCCTAAGGCCATCACAATAGACGAGTTCATTTGAATTCTGAGATCTTTTTTTTCTCTCCACATTTTGACTTCTTTTATTTACATTTCTCTCCCTTCGAAGAAAAGGGTGGGGAAAAATCTTAGGGAAAAGAAAGTACGGCCACTACCTTAGGCAATTTTCTGAAAGAAATGATACGAAGCTTAAACTCGAGCATAAATAAGAAAAAAAAAATCAAGAATATTTATTTATCTGCTTGAGTAAATAATATCAGATACAGTTTTGTTTTACACAACCTGGGGGAATTTATGTTTATGATAACAATTATTAATATTTTTTTTAAATGATGAAAAAGGAAAAAATTTCTTAAAGGAAGATATTTAAATCTATATAGTAGAAAATAATTGAGGAAAAACTTATAACATTCTAAATAAAGTAGAAACAAATTTTAGTTATTCGAAAAAATATGTTCCATATAATCTTATATAGTTTATTGTAATTTTTATTTACAAATAGAAAATAAATGATCATCTTTTTGTATAAAAAATGTATCAACCTAGGAGGTATTGGGGTAAAATGCTCGCCTAAGGACCCGATGTTCGTGGGTTCAAACCCATTCGAGGTAGATGGATTTTCCTTTAGTGATAAAAATCCCTAGCACAACTTCATGTGGAGAGGAAGTAAATCCATAGGTCTCCTGGCGATTGTGGCATGTAAAAGGAACCCTGAAGGAATGTGAAAATACCTTCCCGATAAAATCGGTAGACCCTTCCTGACCGCTCATAGGAATTCAGTGTGGACGGAAACTGGGAGTCAACATACTTTCTAAACCCCCCTAGTACATGGGGTTTCGACCAGTTAGTTCAGGCAGCACTAACCATCCGGAGGGATGAGTGCATGTCCAGCTCCGGATGGATAAAAATTACATCAAACCAACCTTAGAGTTGTTTATTTAAAAAGATCATAATTTAAAGCCTACAAATTTGGATGAAAATATTGATCAACCAATAAATCAGCAAGATCAATTTCAAAAAATAGTTTGTGTCGTATCAAAAAGCATTTTTACCAATTGTTGTATATAATGTTGCATCTAATTTGAAACTAAAAGTAAACAAAGGAAATATGGAAATAAACGATCTTACAACCCTCAATCTAATTATATACAAAAATTATGTTGATTGACTGTCACTAGTAGTTTTCAAAACATTGATTGCCCTCTTGCTGTGTGAGTAGCTCTAACTATGTGTTTATTATTTTATGTGAAGATATTATTGTCACTGTTTCATTTACGTCTCTTCAACTCCAATATGAATATTTAAAAAAAGTCCTATCAAAATTAAAGAGGATTGCCTTAAGACAGTCATACAGACAGAAAAACAGGCTGTTTACAAAAATTATTTGACAGTTCTATGCGGGGATAGAATTGAGGGACAGTTATTTAATTTTAATCTCAACTTACTCTATTAACATATTGTTCGAATATTGTATCTCTTTAAATTTAAAGTCTAAGTACACAAGATTACAAGGCAATGACTTTGCACAATACTATTTAATACTTTGAACAAATATAATATATTATAAACTGTTTATAATATAATTAGAATAACATTCTACCCATTCTAAATATTATTTTTTTATTCATAAAGACTGTTCTTAACAGATCTGAAAGATTTTGAACTGTAATTTTCTTTTTAGAAAACTTTTTTAAGCTCTCTTTATTTATGTGTTACTGTTTAACGTCGTATATATTATAATATACATATTATTAAAGGCTCACAGCAATGTTTTAGACGAATCGATGTTTTTTTTTTCAAAGAGCATGAACTATAAGGTTGACAATAGCTCAAAATTCCAAACACAACGTTACCATTGTAAGACCAAGAAGGACCTAAATAAAAATGCGTTTCATACTAAAGGAAAGCCTACTCATATTAAATTAAGAAAAATGAGTTTCATTAGCAGGAGTAGCATTAAAAAGGCGCATAAAGAAGACATCAAACATTAAAAGGTAGGGGGGGAAATATACGCATAAAAGAAGTAACAGCACAGATGACAAAAATGTCATCCATTAAAGAATCAAGGGGCATTTTACCCACCAACCCATCTCCCTATTATTTCTCTCTCTTTTTCTTTATTTTCAGTGTTCGTGTAGTTATGCAATTCCCACGGCGGCTATAACTAGCGGGACTACATATCTTGCCAGGGGACACAAAGCTTGTATTTTGCTTTTTCTGAAAAGTAAGAAATGTAAGTTTTTTGTGCAAACTAGTTTATACCGTGGAAACATTAATATTATACACGTTTGTGGTATTTTCTGTGGCTAGGATCACTTAGATTTTTAAACTTTGTTTTAAGGATTGCCTAGTTTAATCTTGAATGTAGTTTCTTTTTTACTCTTTATGCTCGAATTATTTCATTTTTATTTAACACCACGTCTTACTAAAAAAAAACATGTACTGAATACTTTATTTGTGATTGTTAAGTAAAGTTTAATATAAATAACATGTACCCACATCTATATAAAGCGAGAGTATAAAATAATTTAGGAAGACCACCCTAAGTACACCCCAACGGGATTAGAACCTCGATCTCCTTGTCACGGTAATAAAATCTATTGCAAGAGTTATGCCTTAAAACATACGACCACTTAAATGAGTCAAATTATGTCAAGTTGAAGATTATCAGTGGATTTGAGACATTATATTTAAGATGTATTGATATTTAAAAATAATAAACATATTTTAAATGTAAAATTCAAGTTTAATATCAAAAGTAGTATTTGCACAGCTTTGATCCGGAAGTGAAACAAACCTTTGTGACGTGATTATGACGAAAAAAAAACCCTGTGTTTATGGT
>CABFVX010000113.1:0-26974 GCA_902151425.1 Timema shepardi
GTTCCTTTGCTGGAGGGAGGTTAAGGTCCATCCAATACGAGAGGGGGGTTGAGTTCCGTCACTAGGGGGAGGCTACGGTCCCTCCACTGAGGGGGAAAGGGGGCTGAGTTCCTCCATTGGGGAGGTTGAGCTCCTGGGGAGAGGCTAAGGTCCATCCACTGGATGAAGGAGAGGTTTGATCCCTCTACTAGGTAAGGTTGAGTTCCTCCACTGGTGTGGAGGTTAAAGTCCCTCCACTGAGGGGGAAGGAGGGCTGAGTTCTTCCACGACAACTCAAGGAAGTGATAATAAGTATTCCGAATGCAATAGCTTAGTAAAACATAACTTTAAAACTTTCCATAATCTATATCTATAATTAGTATTGTCCTTACCCAACTTAACTTAACTTAACCTGACCTTTCATGGGTTAGTGAAATGTGTTTTTATTTAAATTTTTAATTTCCGTGGACTTCCATGCAGCAGAGGGGGGGGGGATTTAGTGGAACCATTTGTTCTCCCCGTAAATTGATGCAACAAGGCTCTTGCACTTTGACAACCCTCTTCCTTGAGGTGTCGTGGGGAACAATAGGGCATCCATGGTTGGAAGGGTGGTAGGTGACAGATAGCAGAAGATTCTTCATTGCAAACATTGGCTGAAAGTCAATAATAATGTCAGCATATTCGGATATAATTTTGCTTGGTAGTACTGTATTATCAATACATTAAGTGGTATCAAATTATTTTAATAATTAATTCCTCCTTAAGTATTTTTGTATAATTGGCGTTTTTGTAACTTATCGGGTACTGTTATAACTGGCTTCCAAAATTAATAAATATTTTTACAACTTAGAAAGAAAGTAGGGAAAGAAAGAGCCATACAAAATATTAGTTTCAAAATTAAACGTTTTTATTTTGTAAACAGTGCATCATGAAAACCGACAAGACGGTCTCTATGAAGTCACCAATCGCCCTTGTTTATGCTGGTTGGCCCTCTTTGATTTATAAAGAGCACGCCGCATTTTGTAATTTCTCGTTTGAAAATCATTTTTAATTGAAACACATAAGTCGTTTCCACAAAAAAGAAACATCTAAACACTTATGTTCATAAGTTTGTGTTTCAATCGTGTAAAATTGTTACTAACTAAAAACAAGTTGATTGTGTGAAAGTTTTGAATGCCAAAAGAAACGACAATTCACATATGGTCTTGCAGTTCATTTAGTTTGGCGGATGGCTGGATATATATATATGGTAACATTTCCTAGCTATCACCTACCACCCTTACGACCATGGATGCTCTATAGAATATAAATTGCTATTGGACTACCTATCCCCATGAAGGAACTCTACACCTTCGTTGCAAACTGTTTTATTCACAATTAATTTCTCTGAACCGCTAGCCTTCAGAGCAAAACAGGGTTATGTTATTTCAAAATAGTATTTTAACACAAAATAATTATGGATTGCAAGCTTGCAAAGAAAAGCTACCCTGAAACAGAATAACACACTAATTAACCTATGTTAATGGATTCTAAGTCCATTACACTTTGCTCTACCAAAATAGTTTATGTTAATTTGAATTACTACAAAGAAATCTACTTTACCAATTTGGTCCTTTCTTACTAAAGAAAGGGTCATTCAGCAACCATACGAGTAAATGTTTCGTTGAAACAGAAAAATTGGGACAGTCATTTTGAGCTTAGCAATATTATATTATTATATTTTCTGTTGATATAAAATAATCTATTTAAATTATAAATTAATACTGTGTAGATAAATACAGTGGCGGCTCTGTAAAATAAAACAAAAGAAGAAATTAAACACATTTTGAAATCCATACCAATTTTCTCAATTTTTTTCATAAATGAAAAACATAAATGAATAACTTTTTTCGTTACCGTATATAATTTCCCCTTTTTATTGATGAAATTAGTAAAACCATAAACACATCAATGCGAGACAACAAGTGCACCTATTAGTAAAATTACGGTAGCGTGTGGTTCCGTCACTTTGTGGCTGTGGGGCGCCGGATCGGTACATCTTAAATTGGTTGTTATGACAACCTTACTGATCGCGCAGACTTGCGATGAAGCCACTGTTATGGGTGGACGTGAGGGAGTAGAAAATGTTAAAATCAAAGGAAAATATTCAGATTTCCATAATATTCATTGATATGCCCAACCAATTAAATACATTTCTCAAACAAGCCACTTCTTATATAACGAGTGCAAGAATTATTTTTGACAATTTAAATGGGATTGCGCATTTTTCTCTCACTCTCCAGACAGGAGAGTGGTTTTAGAGCATGTATGCGATAAAAAAAAAGACCTTGACCCTCACAAACTAGATACAATTTTCAATCCAGGATAATACAGTCCTCACTTACAAAGACGATATTCTAGAATGTTTCAAAAATATATAGACAGGCACTCCTAAAATATATGTCAGGAACGGTAACCCCGGCTGCTGGGTTTGTTAACTAGCTTGAAAATATCACTTTCTTGTTTTGGATAAATTTTTACTCAGTGCCTCACGTTTGTATATTATTTAATCATTTACAAGCTCTTCATATCGCTCCAGTGAGAATTTATTCTGATATTGAGTACTTCAAAAAGGCGGTTATTGACATTAGAAATAAACTACCCTATGTACTTAATAGACAAGAGGAAAGAATTTAGATGCTCGCACGCCTAGAAAAGGGAAAGGACCGAATGATGAGAAAATACATTAATTGGCAAAGAAAGTTTGTGATACAGTTGTATTTCAAATATAAATTCAAAAACCATATGTGTGGAGTAAAGATATTTCAGTCTGAACCCCTCAGTAAACATAAAATAATTGTCTTCGTTAGATTATAATAACCAGTTATGCAGCGCAATTTCAATGATTGATACAAAATATTTTACGACAGAGCTTGAAGTATTTTACTAGAGGTCAGAATTACCACAATAAAATATGGCTGGTTGCTTGAAAACATTGCATTTTATAACTTATTTTGTATTTTGCGCTACACTTAAAGAGATCACAAAAGCATTACAAATTCTTGTGACTATTCCTATGACTACCTCGGAAAGTTAGCGGTGTTTTTTCAAGTCCAAGGATAATACAGAAACACCATTAGCTAAGACATTAAATGTTAGGGCCATGTTTTCTATAAAACAGTCGAGAATTTACGAGATACCAGCTTTTAACGAACTAGTCATTGATAAATTTAACTCGGACAAAAATAATTTAGATTTTTATTTCAAACGATAAACTTAAGCTGGACTTAAACGCTCAAACATTTTGCTCTAACGAGTTCGCGCAAATCAGTTTGTTCAAATTGATTTACACACGCCTACCTGTTTATACGTTCAGTTAGATGTACGCAAACTTTTACTTGCTTCAGTTAGTTTCCAATTTATTCTCTTAGAAGTTTGCTGCTCAGGAGTGGCGAATTTTCATTAGGTTCCAAGCTCACCAAAGACAAATAGATGTAGAAGACTTACCTTATCAGCTATTGGTTTGTGTTTTCGAACGAAGTGAGTGTTTACACTTGTATTAACTTGATACTTTCTAAGTATGGTTTCTAAGTTAAATACAGGATAGTGTAAGGTTGGTATTAGGTAGGAATAGCATACCTTATTTGATCATTTCTAACAGAGTGCTCTACCTAAAGGTATACTCATTACCACCACTGTGTATGTATACATATTATTATTAATAATGTAATGTGAATTGATATATAGCAGTTCGATTGAAGTGAAACTGTGAGGCTGGTCCAAGCAAGAAGTAATTCATGGTAATTTTACTTTCGCCACATGGGAGCACGGAGGTAACCAAAGAGGTTTGAGTAAAATTACATGTTAATGAAATTCCCAAAAGGATTTTGTGTTTAGCTGGACAACGCAGCGATAATAAAGAATACTTTTAAACAAGGGTGATCTAAGCTTTGGAGCGTTTAGATGCTAAAGTAGCGTCATCAGATATTATAAAAGATCCGAGGAGAGGCCTAGCCGAGTTGTTCTTGTTGCTCCTCTAAGGAGGGCAGACGCTCCAATAGTAATGTAGTGCCGCGTTATCTTTTGATTATTTTATTTTTGTTGCTTTTATCATGGATACCTCCGGCTTCCTAGTCTGGCGATTTATTTGAAGGTTTATTTAATCGCCTTATTAATAAAATACTCTTAATAATCATTAACAACGCGATAAAAATCCGCTATACGATCACATTCAATTTCATTTGCTTTTAACTTTCATTAAAGTAACTCTAATTACCGTAATAATGAGTGACGGCACAGAAAAAATTGACTAAATAATAGCGACACAATCATTACGGAAACTGAGTGTTTCTACACTAACCGTATAATTATAAATAGCGATGGGCCCTTCGAATTTACAAGGATAGTAAAGGTATAAGGGTCGAAAATATATTAAAACTTGAGGCTTAAAAATATGTTTTTAATAATTTAAATCAGTACTAATTTGTACAGATTTATAATTCTTATAAGTAGTTTATTTCAACATGATTATAGAAATATTTAACAAAATAATTAATGTGAACAAAGTCGGAACTGTAGGTACAAAACAAACCAATGTAGAAAATTTAACTTACCAGGATTGTTAGATAAAATTATCGGATTCTAAGAAAAGTGGATCCGACCCATCGCTAGTTCTGACCATTTTGAAAGCTTCTTCGCCCCCCATCGCAAGTAACATAGTCCTGTTTCCCTCTACTTACTCGCGGGCTGCTGAAGGAGAAGGCAGGAAATGAATATTCAGTTAAATGGAGCCGCTGTCGTTGTTCTAATTCACTTTATTTTTTATGTTTTATACTGTTATTCCCTATGTATCTCCTTCTCACGGGAGTAATAAACTCGCAATAAAATTATCACTTTCATTTTCTGGCAGTGAATTAGTGAATGAGGAAGTTTCGTTCCATCCAATTAACACTAAACATTTAATACCGGCACAAATAAGATATCAGCCAAAACCCCGAGACTTTGAAAAAGAGCATAATTTAGAGCAGGCCTGACAAATTTGCCTGTGGCCTATTACATGATATTGTGGGGCCCGAGAATCTTTTGTCGATTCAACATACAAAATGGCCCGATTTTGTAAATGTTGTAGAAATACATCAATTAAAATTATGAAATTTGGAAATTTGGCATTATTCGGGTAAATAAACAAGTTAGTGTACCAAATCTGTACGCTTTACTCACCAGATATCGAATCCCAAATATGATTAAATGCGTGCAACAAGTATGTGCAAAGTTTGGCAGCATATGAGTGTGTAAATAGTGGGTTTATACCGAAAGAGAGCAAACACCCGAGACGGACACGAAAATGACTTCAGCACAATACTTGGGACTAGGTTAAGAAGGCACTTGGAAGAATTTTCTCGGAAACATTGTTTCAAAAATATTTTTAGTGTTTTTTGGAAACTGTTTGCAAACGTATTTTTGTGTTTCCTATGTGTTCCCCAAAGAGGAAAGTTTCTAGTCATCAATATCAAATAGGTTACAAGAAACGGTTTGCGTGTCTGGACGTGTTTGCCTTTATTGTCGACAACAAACGTGAGCCAGGCCAGTTGTTTACTGCCCTGGGACCAACTATATGTAAAATAACTTTAAAATGACTTGTTTCAGTGGTCGCATAGTCTAAAGCGTCACTTTTGTCTTAGGCTAAACTGGCGATGACAGGGAGGTCAGAGTTCAAATCCCAGTCGGGTATACTGAGGGTGCGTTTTTCAAAATGGTTTTCCACTCTATCTCCAAGCAAATGTGGGTACACTTCCTCTAAATGCAACATTAGTCATCCCTAATTCACTAGTGTAATTAGTATATGTACGTATAACCAAACAGTCAGTAAGACGCTGTGCCAAAATAAACTTTAAAGTATGTAGGAGGCACGCGAGTGAAGTTTCTAAAACCACTGCCGTCTTCGAACTTCAGTTCTGTCAGAAGATTATTTACATAAAATGAAAAGTTTTGAAGCACTGTACAAATCCACCACAGTTTTCTTCTTCTTTTTCTTTCTTCTTGAACAGTCGATAAGTACGTACAAAGCACAAGCCATAACAGCATACTCCTTAGCCAGCATTGTACTCCATTAGTACCGAGAATGCGCGAAAACATCTTAAGGGGTACATAAAAATTAAAACATTAATATACTTATATAGCCTACCAAGGGCGTTGAAAGTTCATTTTTTCTAGAGGGGTTCCGCTAAAAAATTCTAGGGGGGTCTGGAACCCCCTTCTCCAGGCCCTGCTCGGTCTTTCAAAATTTTCACAGCTAGCATATAATGTTTTTCGTAAGTAAGTTTGTTAAGATAATGGATGAGGCATGGTACTCTCATCAGTAAGTCCGTTTCTAAGATCACTTTCCTAAATTTCATTTTTGAAAACATTTGTTCACATGGATGCAAACATTATTAAACCTACCTTTATTGGGAAAAGAAGTAGAGTATTTGAAATGTTGACGGAGCTAATTTTGTAATCAGAAGTTTTACATGGTGCAAAATCCAGGAGGGTCCATTTAATCCCAAGACCTCCACCTTCCTACATCCTTTCAGCCTACATATGTTTTTATATAAATGTATTGTAACAAGATTAGTGTTTAACACCGGGACCAGCGTGCTCTCATTGTTTACCTTAGCTGCGCTCCTTGTTCTATCTGTTTCCCTCCTTGTCTAGCAGGTAGACAGAGGCCTTCNGGGGGGGAGAGAAAGGAGACACGTCTGGAAGGGTCTGGGTCCTTTTAATTCTAGAAGTGGAGGATTCGAGACCCTTAGCTAGCACCAATCCTATATATACACGCTCGGTGTTGGTCAGGTGTGCTCAGTTCTTGGTTCTCAACCAGTGAGACCAGGAGTCCCCAGTCCGAGTTGTGGACCGGCGTGTATTTCTTCACATACTGCGACCCATCCAATTGGCCTTTCTTCGTATAATCACCTGCAGAATTATTATTTTTATGATCGAAAACATACTTAATATTATCAAACACTATTGTATTAATCGAACTCAGCGGTACATCGCGTAGCCCCAGGGAAACACTGATTTAGAGGGAATTACTTTAAATTCGTATCTAAATGCTCGCAATGGTTTCAACACAAGAAAAAATCATGTGACTCATAAATGTAATTGGATAGATTTCTTTAATGATAAAAAAATGTGACCCGGATAGTTCAATTCACAAATAATGTACTGTGGCACCACTTGGAGTCAAACCAGGGACCAGCGTAGTTGTTTGAGTCTGGGAGGGCTGCGTTTAGTCACGACCGTGTGCAATGAATATAGGCTACACCGTGTCGTGAATGATGGTTTGGTTTATTACAAACCCATCTTCTTCATCCTGTAGTATAAGGATAGGTAGTTTAATTCTCTAAGTAAATACTCTTCCTCGTCATCTTAGTGTTTCAATGATTGATTACATTTTAACTCTAGTAGATGTTAAATATAATAGATCAATTCTTCATAAAAACTGCGGGGTTTAGCCTAATTATGCTGTGTAAATAGAATGGCGGTAGGAATATATTGGTAATACATTTTTATTGCCACCTCGTCTCAAAACCTGTGTGAGTTTTACGCGTATATATATAAATTAACTACGTCAATTTTATAGGGATTAGGAAGTTACGATTTAAGAGGAAATATATCAAATGTATGCTAAGAGAGCGTGGGAAATCACCGCCCTCGGCATACCTGGCCAAGGTTCAAACCCCGATCTCTCTGTCACTGGAAATCCAAACTAAAGGGAGAGTGACGCTTTAGACCAGTCGGCTACCGGTGCAAGTCCTAACAACGTTAAATTAAATATAACTATATAAAACTCACACCGGTGGGCACTATGCTAAAGGCATTGGTCTAATTGAATTGGTTATGCTGTTCACGAAAAGGTCTGGGCTTGAATTCTTACTGGATGTACTTGATATAATCAAATGGCTTCCTACTCTCCCTCCTAACAAATTCTGGTACATTTCTTCTCAACTCTACCTTCCTCATCCCTACACATTAAAATAATTGAAATATGGCGGTTAACCGAACAGGTAGTAAGAGGCGATTATTATTATTATTATTATTATTGAATGCCCTGTCTTACGACTGATCCATCCTTTTTGTCAGTAAATTTAGACCACCAATGAAGGTTATAATGTAGTCTACTAAACTAGCCTTAAGAACTATGTTTTTTTAGCACCGCGTCTTACTACCCTTTAGGGTTATACGCTTAAGTACTAGTTACGCTAATAAATTAGGAATTGGGATGGTTGAATATAGAGGAAGTGAACCCGCATTACCGTAGAGGAAGAGTGGAAAACCATTTAGGAAAAACCACCCCCAGTTCAGCCAACCGAGATTCTAGCCTCGATCTTCCCGTCCTCGGCAGTCTATCTCAACACGGAACTAGCGCGTTAGCTAACTACGCCACCAAGGTGGACTTTGTAATGCTGTTAACTATTTGGTAATTTAAATATGTGTGTATTTAAATGTGTGACCGCCTCTGTGGTGGTTTAGTGGTCCTAGTTCCTGTTTACAGATCTAGACATCCCGTGTTCAATTTCTGGTGCTTCCAGAATATTTCTGTGAAGCAGTGGGATTGTAACGGGGTCAAAATCAGCCTCGAGAGGACAAATGAGGAGCTACTTGAATAAATAAGTTGCAGATTCGGTATAGAAAACTAAGATTAACGGCCGTAGGGGTATAGCTCGCTTGTGAGTCTACGCCAAAGATTTTTTTTATATGTGATTAGTTTTTTTAAACTATTCATGTGTAATTATTTTATTAGTACATTAAAATTGTTGCCTATGTCCATGTATTAATAGCAAAATTTTCGGAAAGTCAGTGAAATTTTAGTTGTATTTGCTCGGTTTATATGGCTCATAGTTATTGTTGTTGTTGTTATTATTATTATTATTATTATTATTATTATTATAAATTAACAATACATTGTCAGATGTCATTTTTACTTGTGTAATCAAATCTGATTAGCTTTACATGTTTGTGAGGTGTGATATGTGACCTGCAGATTAATTACGTCCCAGATAACACATCAGATTGTGTGCCATGAACTATTGGTGACCAGGGGCGGGTTTACGCACAGACCTAGTAGGCCTGTGCCTACGGCAGCATATTATGACCTCAGTGTGTGTGTGGGTGATTGTTGTGATTTTCTCTATCTTCGTACCAACATGACAAAGGATCACCTTAATTCACTGGCACGCGTCTTAACTGAAGGTCACTTTTGGAGAAAATGGATTTGCCTGGAATCATAGACCAGTTCGCTCAACGGAAAATTATAATATTTGAATTGCTATGTTGTGATAGCGTAAGAGTATTTATTTCAATTTTTAAGTCCTTGAATTCTTACTACTTTTAAAATCTCACTATAAAAAATAATCAAATAATAAAAGCACTTTTTTTTTCACATATAGCACCTATTCATATGTAATATGTGTGTCAGTGCATGAGAAGCGGAAGGGGAAGACAGGGATTTAGAAGAGGGCAAATTAAGGTAGGAAATGTGAGCGGCTAATTATCTCGTACCTATGGGCGGCAGAGTCGTACTACGTACATTACAATACAGACGCGTTAATATTCGGTGCGTATGAATAAAAACCTGCACATGTTCAATTTTGGAATAATATTTGTATTAAGCTTGTTTGTATGGTCCTTATATACAGTACATTTTGTTTGTAAAACTACTGTGAATAAACTGTAACTCTTGCTGTTTTCAGGAAGAGAAAAACCTCTAAATACATAATTTCCTAATATAGGTTTATAAAGGTTGCTAACTAAAGGTTGCTTGTATAAATGAGAAGCACATATAAATGTATCCTTATGATAAGTTAATATGATATAATTAATTAATATAAGAAAAAGGCGTCAGTCTAGTCTTATCTGTGTTTCTGGGGACGAATATAGAATCCTGTCTGGAAGTAATGAAGTTATATTTCTTAATTACTTTCCCACTTACCTCCACGCAAACCTGGGCATACTTCTTATAAATTTTAATTTTATTTTTATCCTATTATTATAAATAATCGGGTATGCTGGATGAGTAGTAAGACGTGGGTAGTGGGAAAAACTATAGAAAAATGTGTCCTGTACGGGCAATCTAACCTTAGACCTTTTTATCTGAACGTAGGTACCACGTGTAAACCTGTTTTCAATATCTGCAGCTTATCCTTGACTTTCTCAATAGACTCCGATACATTGTGTACAACCGTGAATTACGCATGTTCTTCTGATCGGAGTCTCTGGAGATTCCATCTTCACGCTCTTCTATCTAATAAGGTTTGTCCTTCTACCCTCACTTTGTGTCCTTGTTATGGTAGGATTCTGGTAAGAAATAAAGTATCTGTACAGTAGCAATAAAACTATTTTCATATAACCATACTGAAAGTCAGGTGAATTATGGCTGGTAGATGCAATCTATTCAAAATTCTGCCAGATTTTATCGGTCTGTAAAATGTGCAAGTGCTCAATTGTTGTAAATACCTACCAGACGTAGACCTGGGTGGTCTTGGGTTAAATTACCTGCCTCAGGACCCGAAGTTCGTGGATTCAAACCCAACTAGGATTCACGGTTTTTTTGAGCGATAAAAATCCATAGCACAATTTCCTTCGGAGGGGAAGTAAAGCTGGCGGTCCCATCTCAATTGTTATAAATAAAAGAACGATGAAAGGTGTGTGAAATATACTTTTACCAGCAAAATGAATAGACCCTTCCGCTCTCACTCGTAGGAATTCTCGTGTATAATCAGTTGGTTCAGAAAGTGCAGGTTAAATACCGCAAATAAATTTTAAAATATTAACCTCCCAAAGGGTGCACACTGCACGAGAAAGCGGTCTATCAAAAAAATAGGGAACAATCGACATTTGAATATAGGTTTCTTATATTGATAGTGCGTGCGTGCACTCAAAATTGGAAGGTAGAAATGTTTATGTTCCTGAATAAATAAACTATTAGAATTTATAAAAGTAGTAACTGTTTTCAGTACCTTCCAGAGGGGGGAAGGGAACAAATAGGGTAGTTTGCTCCAAACCCTTGCTTCTCGGGTGAACCCTAACCCCAGGCATACTGGTATATCTATCACGGCAGAATGTCTTACCGCATTCATAGCAAAAGTGAATAAAAGGTGATATTTTTTGTTTAGTCTTTTACCTAGTTTCCGAATTTATTTTACAGTGGGTAAGTTTTGTAAATATAAGCTTATTATAGCTAAATAATTTAGGGAAGCTTTTATGTTTATTTTTATATACATAATTTAAATATTATGTTTATAAAAATAATACAACACAGAAATTAAGCCTAATTTGTGTTATAGAGAGTACCAAATATCCCACAGCCCCAGATCCGTTGAATCCGCTGGGCGAATGTTATAAGCTATAACACCTTTTGTAAATAGAACGAAGGCTGTTTATGCGCATAACCTGAACAGGTATTAAGACGTGATGCTAAAAACAACAACTAGGGCTTTGATGGCCAGCATGAAGAAAAATTAGGCTATAAGAATTCCGAAAATGGTTGATTAAAGTTAACCTGAACAAAATTGAAGATAAAGGACTAGATTAGATTTATTATTTATTAAATTTACAAGAAATATGAAAATTATATATGTGTAGAAGATATAACTTATGTAATTAATCAACCATAGTCTTATCAGGGAAAGAATAACAGTAGCGTTCCCGACCACCTGTCACATCTCTGATTGGTTGAATTTGTTATTATTATTATTATTATTATTATTATTATTATTAGCACCGCGTCTTACTACCCGTTCGGGTTATACGCACTTACACTAATGTGTAATGGTAGGGTGATTGTGAGATGAAATGAAGGACCTACAGTTTAACGTGGAATCCGAACCACGGTGGAGGCCTGGCATTCCTCACATTCACAAGATGTCTTGTCAGAGGTGAAGGAAGGGTTTGGTAATCAGATAAATCTTTGCCGGGACCGAGGATTGAACCCCGGCCGCCAGCATATAAGTCTGATACCTTACCCCTAGACCGCGAGGTCACCGGTTGAATTTGGTCACGTGACCACGCCCCTCGCTCTCTGATTGGCTGTTGGTTTTCCCCTCCCCTCCTGACACCCTCGCTTCCTCCTGGCCCTTTCCAGGGTTCCAAACTTGTTTATTCTTGTCCCATTTGTTTTTTATTTGTGCTTATTGCTTTTTTATGTGTGCTCAATGGTTATTTATGTATGCTCATTGCTTTTTTATTTGTGCTCATTGGTTATTTGTGGCTGGGTAGGATTTGGACGGGCATTGAAGTTTTTTTTTTATTGGTGTGGGGGAGTTTTTGTCGTAGGATTGGCGTTATTTTTTATTTATTTATTTGCGTGCAGTCCACGGCACTGGGCGCTCCTCCCTCAGTTTCGCTAGTGAGCTCTGGGACCATCTTCTTTGCCCGGCCGCTTAGTGAAGAGTTAGTTAGTGAGAGATGGTACCCGCTGCCTTGAGAATACTTTCACTTCCCCACACTACCCCTCCTTAGAGATATTTGTCAAAATCCCTCTCCCATCTCCCTATGTGGTAATGAGTTTTCCCTGATGACAGGCACCAGTTTGGCGGGTCGACAAGACAAGTCGGGACAAGAATGGATCGTGACCTTGAATGATGTTGCAATGTGTATTCCCTGATGACTGGTGCTAGTTTTATGGCTTGAAAAGACAGGAATAGATTGTGACCTTGAAACCGTGAGCTATATCATTGACTCTTACAACCCTCCCCTCGGCAATAGGTTTTTCTAGTGTCACAACTTCTCCCCCACCTTCTATGTGGTAATGAGTTTTCCTTGATGACAGGCACCAGTTTGGCGGGTCGACAAGACAAGTCGGGACAAGAATAGATCGTGACCTTGAATGATGTCTAAATGGGTTATTCCTGATGAATATTGCCAGTTTGGTGGCTCGACAAGAATAGAGTGACCTTGAAACGGTGATCTATTACAAAAGGTCATTGACACTATTCATATTTTGTAACAGTTTGGCAGCTCAACAAGTCGAGACTCGTATCTACGTGTAAAGGGACAGAAAGATTTTAAGTGAAAAAAACACGATATTACAAAACATATATTTATTAAACATTAAGGGCTTACCAGATATATATTAAAGGTTTCACAGACATCATACATAATATCTAATATACACATTTATAGGAATTCCGCATATATTCCTTCATACGTTTTTCTACAGTGTCTCTTAGATGCGTTGGTAAAATTGTTTTTAGTTCACAATCCAGCGCGCAATAGTCCAAACCAACGACTTCGCGTGTATAGTAGGTAGCACTGATAAGATCCAGGTTTCTAATGTGCGTTTCCACCGTAGGCTGTTCAAGATGGATGGCATACACTGATTCTGTTAGCGTGTCGCATACATCCACGACGAGTGTGTCGATCAAATCGTTGCAATAGCGTGCAACGGGTGTCGACCACATATCCCGGTGGTTGACGGTAATGTCTATGAGGTCCCACACATCACAAAGACGCGCCCAGCTGGGTGCTAGATAGGCAACCCATTTGAGTCCGGCGTCTTGTTTCTCGCTTATGACGACCAGACGGTCACCGCACATACGTCTCAGAGAGATTTCATGATTAATCAGACTAATCTTCTGAGGAGGTTGCGTATTGCTGAAAAAATTTGATATGACCAACTTGTAGTTGCCCAGTTCTTGCCAATCTGTACGGTTATACACCGCACAGTTCCCTCCACATTTTTTAGCTGAACATAAGGCGTAAAGTTGTTCTTGACGCTCCTGCTGACGATGACTTACTCGGAATTGACTTCGTCCAGTGGAAACAATGTGTTTAAAATACTGGTGATGGCAAGCGGCTTCATTGGTTTTGATTTGTGGGCGCAAACGTCTTGACCTTCCATGATATTTAATCGCTTCTACGACTGTTGTGGTTATGAGAGGCATGCCGTTAGGATGCCCCTTTTATAGGTGCACGCTGATTGGACGCAGCCTCTTGAGGGGTGGCAGGACCCTACAGTCTTGAAAAGTGTGTTGTAATATCTCACCCTCTTAGCGTCATTGCCTGTATGATTGGTGGGTGAGAATAGGTTTAGTAAAGTTTTCATCGGAATGTTCTGGGCGTGATAGAGAAGGTGCATGAGACAATAATGGCCGCAAACGTCTGAGGCGATGCTTTGAAGTTGTAGCATGCTGAGACATGCGGGAAGTGTTTTTGCGTATGAATGCCAGATGTGAATTTATACGGGGTGGAAAACCATAACTCTAAAAAAAATTCCCACGCCGTTCTTGTTGATAAAGATGGTGACCCAATGCGTCCCATGCTTGGTGTGTGGATCAGTGTTGATGACGATAGCGGCAGGCTGAGCTATTTTTGCGGATAGTTGACCAGCAGGGGAAACACCCGATTGTACAGAACAGAACCACGGGGTGGTTTTCAGCGCAAGAGTCATGGTGTGCATGTCCATCTTCAATCATCCAATCTCGAAGTCCCTAAACAATGGAGGTTGAACAGAAATTTCATACAGAAATGTGTGCCATGCACATGGTGCGGCCCAATTTAAGTGTTATTAAATATGAACCATTTCTGTCGTACAGATCTACGATGGATGTATGCGTGTATTTGACTAGAAACATTTTTCTGACCCCTTAACGTAGATGGTTTCTGCACGCGTTGTGGCACGGGAGATGGAGGATTCGAATACTCTGTAATCCACATCACCGCTATCCCGGGGAATACCGTGCAGTTTGTTGACGATATATTTGACTCACTTTTTAGCGGTGGCTGAAAGTTCCTCAAAAGCGTATGAAGGTCTTAATACCCAATGTTGAAGTAATGTACCACATACAGATAAAACACTCAGTTCTTTGACGATAAGCTTTTGGTGGTCGCCGATGAAGCTTNTTGGAAATCCACAATGACGTCCATGATTTAAACGAGGAGTGTAAGGGGCGGGAAGTCACTTATAATAATTCCCATAATCGGTCAAGACGTTTCTGTCCTTGTCGATGATGATGATGTTGGAAAACTCCCCCTACACGATGCAGTTAACGGTTTCGTTGATAGCTCTGCTGAAGCTCACTTCGATGCTCAAACAGCCATGCCTCGTCAAATTCCAATGTGATGTTATGTGGGTGGACAGATTGGGTGTTAGATCGAAAGCCATGAGATGATATCGTTTAGGTAAGGCTTCCCGTGTGATTTCGCTACCTTCGTTCATGAAATGGATACCCGTTCCAGAGAATAGTGTGTGGTAAGACATTACATAGCTGCCGTTTGAAAAATTGGGCTGTAGCTTTTTCGACAGCACTTGTTCCCCGTCCACGTATAGCGAGAAATTGTTCATGCAATAGGTTTGGAATTTGAAAGGGTTCTTGGTGGCGTATCCATTGAACGCATCGTTTGATACAAATCCCACGATGAATCGTTTGGGTAATTGTCCGGTAAATATGTTGTCCAGTGATTTCCCTTACACACACGTAGGAATTAAGTATGTTTTTACTTCCACGTGGGTGATGGGATACTTTTAAGGACTTTCGTTTAATGCCTTGTCATGTGCCAACAGTATAGCAGGTGCTACTTTGACACGTCGCACTAGAAGGCCGGATTCAGCGACGTGAACCTTAAAGTGAGGGAGTTCAGGGACGGCCATAAGACTAAACCCATCTCTGGGACAGACCAACTTGATTCTGAGTTTTTTGCCGTTCAAAAGGTATTTCTCTTGGTTAAACACGTCAACGTGTATATACCACAAAAGATCCACCTTCTTACTTTTTACGGTAAGACTGCGATTAGCCTCAAATGCCTTGTTGGCGGCGTTAGCCTCCTCAAAGGTTACCGGGCTGTCAGCGAACAACAGACCACAAATCAAATGTGTTGTTTTGGCTTCAGTGTTGTAATTTTGCAACGTTTCAATGAACAATCTTTAAGCATACGTGTTGCTGGTCGGTGAGACTAGTTTTTGGTTTAAAAACACATCTATCTGTGTGAATAGCCAATGCAACCAGTTGTTGACGGGAGCGATTTGATCCACCTCAGTGAACGCACCACCGTTGGGTTTCATGATGGCCGTCCTGAGAATTAGCATGGTCTGTGAAAGATCAATATAGAACTCGCTTTGACTGGTAATGGTAAATTTGATGGGAGAATCATCTGTGAGGGAAGAGACAGGTTTGTACTGGATCCATTGTCCACTTTCAAAACTGGTTTGCGTGGGTGGGACGGAAAATAGATCAAGTTCACTACTGGCACACTAGTAGGACTGGGAGTGTAGAAACAAAATTTCAACTGAAAATATCTTCTGCTGCTTTCTTGGCCTTTTCACGTCGGGCAACGACAGAAGACTGACGTTGGTGCTTCTTACGACGCCCTTTATAGCCTGAGCCAGTCATCAGTGTGTCAATCTTCTGCTCCACCTTGTGTTTCAGGTATGTTCCAGCCTCACCCACATGCTGCCGTAGAGCCTCTTTGAAAGGACGACGCTGATTGACGACTTTGGAGAGCACGTCGAAACCCATATGAAGTGCCTGTTTTCCAATTGCTTTAGTGCTGCTTCTCAGAAACAGTACGACGCTCTTCAAAAGGCTGCTGAAAAATCTTCCTATCCCGTTCCCGCGAAGATAGGGAACACCGTGGTATATCGAAAATATTCCTGTTCCAACCTGGTTGACGTAGTATCTTTGGTAGGGATAGTTCATGTTGAGCAGAGTCGAAAATGAAGTTTCATGCACACTTTTCCAAACTCGACTGGTACAGTTTCACCAGTGTCTGTTCTTATATTGATTTCCAGGCTTTCAATTTCCCTTCTAAGTACGGGCACCTAGTGCAACGGATCATAGCTAACTGTCTTATGTATGCCGTAGAGATAGTTTATGTTGTTGATACCGACGATATGTAAAAATGGTGCCACAATGTCATCCACGAGCTGTGGATCGACAATATCCGTGTAGATGTACATTTGCGAGGGCAAGCCTAGTAGAATGTTGGTGGCATACGGTGACTTCGGGACTTTGATCAAATTAGTCTGAGGATCGAAACCAAGCTGTAGACTTAGTTGACTTGATAGAGTCAGCAGCTGTATATTTGGTGAAGAAGAAACACCGTCCACTTTTTTGTTGGCGTTTGTGTACTTGAATACAACGCCGGAATCCCCTTTTAAACGCCTCTACTTCATTTAGGGCTTTGATAAATTCATGGATAGTGCTGTAGTTTCTAAGAGGGATGTGATCCTTGATATTTGTTCCACGCTGTTAGCGTTCCCCCAGTTGTACCATACAAAATTTTGGCCCATGAGAACAAGGATATTGGATTTCGGCGAGAGTGACTTCCCAATGGCCTTCGAATGTAAGATGGCAGGGTAGTTGCTTGGGGAAATTCACGAGATTTATTAAGGGAAATATCCCATAAAGCTGTCACTCAGCAAAGTGATGTAAAACTGATCCTTCATGGTAAAGCGCTGACGTAACTGGCAGGAAGACAAGAATTAAACTTGGTGGGGGGTAACCTTTCCAATGGACGTAAGCTTCTGCCACCTTGAAACATAGTATTTTATCAACTTTAAAAAGTTTCGGGAAGACGTACGCATTGCAATTCGGGTTCGTAAAACGTTCCCTCCACCTCCTCACCATCAAGTTCGGTCAGCCTGTAGACGACTGATTTTCACAACACGACACTGCTAACTTTGAAAATTTATTCGCTCCAATTGCTTTCGTAGCCCTCTTCAAACAGAATTTTGGATTTGCTAATACGCATCGTGTCGCCGACTTTCATTTTTGGCTTACTATTCGAGTTTGGATGCAGTTTGCCATACACATTAGCTTTGAAATGAAGCACATGGGTTTCTGAAATGTGTGCAGGCGCCATCTTGATACTGGAATATTTTGCGCCATTGTAAGCGTCGATGAGATCTTGGAGGACGTTCACATACAGATACGTGTTATTTTTGGTAAAGTAGCACCACATGCGCCCTTTCAGTGTTCATTTGAATCGTTCCACGATGCTTGCCTTCTCGTCAGGATTATGAGTGCTGTAGTAATGTATGCCTTTTATCTTGAGAAATTTCCGGATTAGACGTGCCGTGAACTCTATCCCTTTGCCCGTCTGTAAACTTAGAGGTTTACGGCCGCTTTGTTTGAAAATGTCCCGAAAGGCGTCTCTCACGACGCACCCTGTCTTGGATGAAAGCGTCCTCGCCCAGGCTATTTTGAAAAACACGTCGATGACTATGAGCAAATACACTGCACAATCGTTGTATTTTCCGAGACTTCGCATATCGTTGAAATCGGCATGCCAGAGATCGTCAATGTTTACCACGTACTTGTTGCGTGGAAACTTTTTTTATCACCAGTTTGTGTAGGGTATAAGCATCCTGCACACGAAGCCATTTTCGTACTTTCTCTGGATCTTTATTGGACGCTTTTATGAGCGACACCGCCCTTGCAAACACTGCTGTATGAGAAGGGTCTTAGTAGATATAATCTAAACGGGCCATTATGCTCGGAACGGTAGCCACCTGTTTGCATCCACCCTTTTCATTTTCTTCTTCTTAGGGCGTTGCGATGGTGTTGGGGTACGGGCGTTGGATCTCTAATGGGTATCAAACGTTTCGGATTTACAATACATTATTTCGGAACGTTTATTTTTTGGAGCGCCTTGATAAACTCTCGCCACCCAGATGGCTCGCTGTGTCTTCTTGCTTTGACCAGATCGTTGACTAAATTCACAATATTGGATCCACGGAGAGTTGTATCGTAAATAATCACTTCTCCATTTTCGACCCAAGAGATACCGCTTCGGGAAATAATGTTCTAGTAAAAATTCAGATGTTGTACGTGCCTGTACTGGTACAGTATTGAATACAGCAGGGATGGGAAGTACAGCCACTTAAGGGTAGGTTATAGGGGGGATATTTTCAGGCAGTGGAGGGTGTTGACTAAAGCGTATATAGCGCTGTAGCACTTGATGCTATAAAGTTCATTTAGATTTGTCAAGTTTTTAAGCGAGTATTTTTTCCATTTCCTTGTCCAGCTCAGATACGAGAGGGGAGGGGGAAACCAACATCCAATCAGAGAGCAAGGGGTGGGGTCACGTGACCAAATTCAACCAATCAGAGAGCTGTGATATGTGGTCGAGAACACTACTAATAACGTCCTTTGGTCCTTGGGATCCAGATGGTTGATGACCAACTAGTGGATTATTTCTCACATGTTTCGGCTACTAAATTTCCATCATCCTTGTAAATTTAATAAATTATCAATATAAACAATTTAGTATAAAATCTTATATTTTAGATTAATGCTCCTTTAAATTATTTTTGAATGTTTTCTCAAATGTTGAACAGAATTGGATCAAACCATTTTGTAAATTATTCTTAATATAGTTATCGGTTAATTGAAATATATATTTAGAATGTATAGTTTGGTCGTGAGAGCAGTCATTTATTGAAAGCAGTGACGGTTTCAGACATTTTCCTCAGGAAAGGCACAAAAATAATTAAGCTAATTAATTATGTAAAAATTAATAGGCTACCATTTTCATTTACATAACATTAATATGATTTCTTGAAAAACATCGCATACAAAAATAATATTTACTTATATACACCTGTCCTATATACTTATACCTACCTACCTAGTTATGCATTTTAAATTGCATATTTTTTACAAGAAATAAATTGTCCTTGCCAGGTTAGCTAATTTAAATAATTTTGCTAGCAAAACAATATAATTCTTATATACAAAATTATTTCTAAGAAAAACCACAAAACTATGATATTTACAAATGAATATATTCATAGAATCAAAAGTCCTAGTTGCTTTTGTTGTAATGACCAGTATCAAAACTGTTTTAGAAAATGCAATACTATGAATTAAACTAAAACTAAATGTCTTATTTCACAATCACACACATGAAAAGTTCAGTTTTCGGTGTTTGGATCACCGAATGCTTTTTTATTTTCTCATCCAAGTGTTTGAGATCAACTACACCTTTAGTCGCCTACGTGTCTGCAAAGCCAAAAATAGTACAACAAAAACAAATAAAAAACTAATTTTTTTCTTCACACCCTGAAATTCAAGTAGCTTTTTATACAGTTTAGGGTTAAAACTACGATTGTAGTTTCTCTTCTGGCAAAGATAAGTACGTGATAGGTTAAGTTGTGGTCTTGGAAGGCCGATTTTCTTTACTTCAAGTCTTTTTTCTTATGCTCTAATGGCTTGCTTGTCCTTAATATTGTTCATTGTTTTTAGGACTCTTAGTTAGTATAAATTACACCAAAGAAGCACTCAGAATCAATATTAATAAAAAATAAAAAACATACACTACAGTTATTATTGGCGTAACACATTCTGTGAAATTACTTAAAAACAGAAACATTTTTTTTATCGTACACGTACGATTCGATGCGCCACTTTTAGAGACGTTAGAGTGATGCGCCAGACGTCACATTATCCTTTGAGTGAAAGACTTGCCGCTCGGGTGCCCGAGAATAGCTATTGTTCGGCGACCTCAGACTAGTTTCGTGCGCACTTGGCCTAACACAAATACACAAGGCTTCGGGTGTAGGAGTCTGCACCCTAGACCTTAGTAAAAACCTTTGTCTGCCTCTGACACAAAGAAAATCGCTCGCGAATAATAAAATAAATAAGTTACTTTTGTGAAACTAAAATATAAAATGAAGTTATTATAATTATAAATAATTGACTTAAAATTGTATGTATTTTTATTTTTTTATGGGGAGGGGGACACAAACACACGTGCCCATGCACCCATTGATTAGAGCTGCCCCTGATTGTAAGTGAAACTGTTGGTTTTCAGGAGAGTGCGAGATTTTTTTTAGTGACATATAAGTTATTGAATCTACTTGTTGGTTTGTTTTCAGGCGAGCACAAGACCAAGTTTTGTAACGAAGAGATCAACGTGGCAGAGGAAGGATTCGTCATGTCTCCGGGATACCCCATCTACTATGTCAATAAGGATGACTGTTATTGGCTTCTGAAGGCTTCGCCAGGCCAGAGAGTGCAGGTCACACTTCTTGACATGTCGCTCAGAAGTAAGTTCCCATCGCTAATTACCAGACAATGACATAGCGACTGTCATTGTCTGCTGAAGGCTTCACCAGGCCAGAGAGTGCAGGTCACACTTCTTGACATGTCGCTCAGAAGTAAGTTCCCATCGCTAATTATCAGACATGACATAGCGACTGTCATTGTCTGCTGAAGGCTTCGCCAGGCCAGAGAGTGCAGGTCACACTTCTTGACATGTCACTCAGAAGTAAGTTCCCATCGCTAATTACCAGACATGACATAGCGACTGTTATTGGCTTCTGAAGGCTTCGCCAGGCCAGAGAGTGCAGGTCACACTTCTTGACATGTCGCTCAGAAGTAAGTTCTCATCGCTAATTACCAGACATGACATAGCTTCTGTCATTGTCTGCTGAAGGCTTCGCCAGGCCAGAGAGTGCAGGTCACACTTCTTGACATGTCGCTCAGAAGTAAGTTCCCATCGCTAATTACCAGACAATGACATAGCGACTGTCATTGTCTGCTGAAGGCTTCACCAGGCCATAGAGTGCAGATCACACTTCTTGACATGTCGCTCAGAATTAAGTTCCCATCACTAATAACCAGACATTACACAGCGACTGTCATTAGCCGCTGAAAGATTCCCCACTATGAATCCCTTAATATCTAAATTTTTATCAAATATTTCAACTAGAGTCACACAAATATTTGGTAGATTTAGACAAGGACAGCACTAAAATTACTAAATAAAAAGTGAAAGAAAGTAATAAAATTGTATTTTATTTATTTATACATCACAGTTAAAATGCAACCCAACATACAGTAAGATTTTTAAAATATTATTCTTGAAACTTAATCATTAAGATGTCTTTTAAAATTAATTGTATGTGTGTCAATGAAAATATAATTGTTCACAATTCAGCAGGCCATAGGTTGACGACATGACATGTGTTGAAAGCAGGATATAGAGCTCAAGATATAAGTAGGTTTAATATCTTGACTTGTCAATTACAGACATTTACAACGTTAGTGACTAGAAAATTATTGCAATAAGGTCCATCCACGCCAAAATTCGCTAGAGACAAGATCATAGAACGTATAGCCAGACCAATATGTATTAAACTAGGGGACGCATTTTATAGTTACTTCTTTAGAGGTTCTTCAACAGTCAAGGCAACCGCCTTGGTCAGCGAGAAAATATCCATCGCTGTAGGCCACATGGCTTAAATTTAAATGGTTTTTGCCGTTTTATGGAACTGCTTCTCTATTCTTTATAAGCTTATACTTTCTTTAACCCTTCGCCTACAACTACCCATTGCCATGTCATTAAGAAAATGGGGGGAGGGGGGGAGAAAACTATTAAACTTCTCATCTCAAGGAGGAAAGCTTGCTGCTAGTTCTCAAATATCAATTCTTTGTTGGAATCCTATCAAAAAATTACTGTATTTGTTAAAGGAAGGTTAAATCTAAAGACTCTTTTTTTATCAAGCCTAGTTTCATAGTTCTTCAAATAAGCTTTAAGAGTCGTTTAAAATATGCTAATGTCACATTTTCACATATTTCTCTATCAAAAAACTACAAATATAGGGTATTTATAAAAATGAACCCTGTTTGAATCTTTTGACTTTATTTTGGCGTGAACCATATTTTGAAATGACGCATCGTAGAGTTAAATATTGCGCTAGAGCTGAACGTCTGCGCGGCAATTTCACGCTTACTGAAGCGGCCCCATTTAGAGGTTTTTATTGTATTTCAAAAGTACTGTTATTATTTAATGTGGGGTCTACCACGTTTAATATAATTCTAACAATTTTCATAAGTATAGCTAAACATTATGTAACAATACTGATTTGGACCCCTCTCATATATGAAAAAAGTCATGGATGAAGTGCATTTTCTTTAAGTATTGTATGTAAAATATCCTTTCAACACTTCATCTATGGAGAATCACGCGCTTTTCAGAAGTAATTTCAAAGGATTGCACCATTAAAACTTTTTTTTTTCAAAAAGAAATTCCGTAGTGTTTACAAAAAAAACATGTGACGCTAGCTCCCTGTACCCAATAGGAAGCTAGCCTTCACAACATCTATCACCAGGACGCTTTCGATTGGTTTTGACACTGGTCACGAGAGGTCCAAGGGGCAAGAGGTAGGTGATATATAAGCTGCTTGTGCGTATGAACACAGAGAGTCACACACCTGTAGTATTCTACAGGCTCATTTCATTGGTTCCATTTCATCAGGTTATAAGTTTATTCGCGAGGTTAAGAGTCATGACAATGACTCGGTACTCAAACAACAAATCAGCCCTGTCGCAGACATCCTAGCTTGGCGTAACTGTCAAGTTGGTAGCTCTGAGTCGGGCAACAGCCGAACGGCGAACACAGAGAGTATCATGAGGTTAAGGGCCAGCGACTGCTGCCTGTAACTCACAAAGCATAATCAGCCCTTTCACAGACAACCTAGCTTGGCGTAACTGTCAAGTTGGATGCTCTGTGTCGGGCAACAGCCGAACGGCGAACACAGAGAGTGCCAATACAAATTATAAACGGTACCTTTAGCATAAATATAGCAGTAATTTACAGTGTCACTAACTGAAATCCATAGAATACGCAGCAAATGTTACAGAGAAATAATCTGTAGTTCAACGAAAATTGTATCATTTTACATAATATCTTCATACCGAAGAAAAAAAATCACTTTAATAAATCGTGTGCATCATTAAAGGTGTTATTTATTAAATTAACATATCTGATAGTTATGTATAGTAATAATTGGCGCTCGATCACGGGGCTATACATACCAATTATATCATCAAAAGACCGGACTGTTTTAATTAGTGCTCGATCACGGGGCGATTGTCAGCTAATTAAACGGTATCACTTCAATCGGTGCTGAGCGAAAAACCGATAATACCTTAATTGACGTCCAACGCGGACCGATTAATTCAACTACGCTTTAATTATTTCACCGTGGACTCATTTAATGATTATATTTTGATATTCCATGCTTCGTAATTTTGTCCCAAAGAATGTGTATAATTTAAATCGTACCGTCTAATTTTCATAGGAAGGGCCTATTAGAAAATATAAACATATTTCTTCGCAGACAACATTGATACATTTTACCATAGTAGTATTGTTATTTTACAGTTATTAATAACATTAATTTTTATCAAAGGTGTTTGTTAATCACAAAACCTGTGCTATAAATGTGGGAAAGTAGATCTAATATCTTTCCCTAACACTTCCTGTAAAAATTGGACTGTAGGTGTCCTGTTGGAGGTATATGTAGGTCTATAAAGCTCTAGTTTAGTTGCTTGTCTTATTACATAAGGAAATGTCATATATAATTTGCCTCCACATTATTTTAATCGGGCTTGCCTTGTTTTACCGCGTTGCTGTGAATTTCCCACTCCTCTCCTAAGAGGGATTCCTGCGATTTGGCCAAGAGGACAGACACACACTTTGCTTCTCTTGCCAAGAGGAAGATAGTTCATATGTGATATATTGAGAGGGATAAACATAATATGAACACTAAACTATTAACACTCTAAATGCTGACTAACAGATATTTAAATTTAAATTATATATTTGAAATATCAGCAATAGGGATGTGATTGGGGTTTTTTTGTTCACGAATTAGGATATCCATCTTTTAAAATTTGAATTAAATAGTTTAAGGTGTTAGTGTAAGGAAATGAGTTCATGGCAGTATTTTGGATGTTTTTATATCATTTTTTTTTTGTCAGAAGGTAACAAATAATTTTCTAGTAGACGCATAGGGCTTAATTTTCTTCACATGGTCAAATAAACACCTCTTGAATGTCTGTCAAGGGTGTCCTGGAATTTAATTACAACTTTTTCTCTTCCTTTAAAGTTTTATCTAACGCCGCTATGCTCATGGCAGATATTCAAGAACTGTTGATATCACAATGTGGATAAAATTAAAACTCTTGGTTTTTACTGATGTCATATTTAATTTATTTTGAACAAAAGAAGGTTTTGCTATAAAAACTGCTCGTGTCACCCACATTCGCGCTTTAAAAGCGCCAGTACTAGCAATCGATAAGTTTAAAATATCTAACTTAAAGAGTTTATTTCGTGGTTGATTAACCGGGAAATCATATGAAAGATTACACTCGAGCAAAAAAAAAGAGAGTATTTTATGGATTATTATTTCAACAACAAGAAAATTGAGATAGGTTTTATTTTTATTTTTAATTTTATTTTTAAAAAAATAGGCTACAGTGTAACATTTTCATTGTTCTCAGGTTGTTTTTTCTAAAGAAGAATACAGAAAACGCACCACAATGCGACGCCTAGTTCTAGCTGTATTACCTAAGCTAGGTGTTATCTGGAGGGACGGGTTCTTCAGACAAACAAGTTCTTGTACCAAGGGGTAAAATCCCCCAAATCTACTTTAATGATTTTTTGTTTCAAGTTTTCAGTTCAAAACCTTTTTTGTAAGGACCTACAACATTTTTATATCATCAAAAACTCAATCATAATAGCGTACGTAAGTTCACCGATAAACGTAAATAATATGTATATAAATAGACGGTACAGTTTGGGCTTATACTTTTTTTAGCACCGTCTCTTACTACCCTTTAGGATTGTACTAATTATGCTATATTGTTAGGGATAAGGTAGGCTGTATTTATAGACAGTGTACCTGCATTTTGCGTGGAGGAAAATGGAAAACAATTTAGGGAAAACCCCCCTCAGTACACACGACCGGGATTCTATATCTGATCTTCCCGTCTTCAGCAGTCCAATATATTGCAATAGTGACTCCTTAGACCATGTGGCCACCGAAGTGGGTCTAGTTATTGTTAAAGACAAGCTACAGATGGCTCGTCAACAAAGGTGTTGGAATGGGCGGGTGTACTGATATGGCTTTTCATGAACAGTTTCGTACTTTCCTTTTACGCAAATACGAGTACACTTTATTTCAATTGTACTCTTCATTCATCATTAAAGGTATCAAGCTGATATTTAATAGTTCCACTATAGTCTAACCTCTAGCTTATTAAATAGGGCCAAAGACGTAGCCAGGGGGTACCTGGCCCCCTCCCCGGCCCCCCGAAATATAGATCCTTTATATGTCATTAAATATGTTTTTACAAAAACGGCCCTCAATAAAAAAAAATTAAACGTATTTACCTTTGTGTTGGAATGTTGGGGCTTTGGGGGAGGGAATGTCTGGGGCTATGACGTTATTCATAGCTAGGAGGGGAGCCCAGAGAGAGGGAAACCAAGGGCGTCCACAGGGAGAGGCCATACATTACAGGTGGTTTAGTAACAAATAGAGGCATCAAATATCTGCCAAACAGTGTTGGGAGATAGCACTCAAACACTGCAACCAGCCACTTTTAAGGCTTAGATTTAAAAAAAATATATATGAGTGAGCGCTTGAGAATTTTAAAACTAATTTTTTATTTACTAAATATCATGACGATTTAAAATGGTAGGAATATTAACGGGTGCCACAAAGGTTTGTTATTAAGAGTTTGATCACTGGGGGAACTTGTCAGCAATCGGGCACTGATCTCCCACCACTTATCATTAAAATGAGACATCCATGGTAGTTTTATAGCACTTAATAAAACATAAAGACAAACATGATCTCTTGGACGATACACGCATCAAGCAATAACTACCGAACGTGCGCTTGCAGGGTATTTTACCGAAAAAATACAAGTATGCATTTCAATGCGGAGTAAGTCAAAGAAGGGTATACAATTCGTCACCCACTCCCTCAAATCAAAACACTGTAAAAGCTAATCCTATAAAATGGACTCAAACCTGTCAGATTAGATTTAATTAATTTCGTAGAAACGCCAACAAATTCGGACCTATCTGAATTTTTTTTCTTATGTTGTCCCTTCTTTTTAGGAAACAATAATTGCCTTAAAAAGCGTCTTTTGAGGCTTCAATTTAATATATTTTACCAGGGGAGCACTCCCGGACCCTCCCACCATTCGATAGAATATTCCCCAAATGCCCCGCCCCCCCCCCC